>VDFB02340432.1:0-36383 GCA_007258455.2 Sequoia sempervirens
TTAGGGTTTTGTCTTCAATTGGATATAGAAATTTTCCAAGAAAATTTTTGCAAAGCTAATGTCACCACTATAAAGTAGATGAAATTATCTTTTTGACGGTATCTCGTTTGTTGATTTTTGATACATTGGTGAAATGCTATGATAAAACAAAAAAAATTCCTTGATTTGGCACTTAGCAAGCTAATAGGGTGCAAAAATCAAACCTCCTGGGTGCTAGCACTCAATCTCCAATATGACCACAGTGAAAATGTGAGGCAAAAAAAAACTGCCACCAGCCCTGGTGGTAGTGGGGCTAAAGCTCGGTGGTATTTTTTTGGACACCACTCCTTTTGCAGATCCCTTGGTCGCTAATGGAACTGCAGTCGAGGGTCTTGATCTTCATGGTCGAATGACAGTGAACTTTGAGCTTTGTTCAGTGATGAAGGAAGGTTGTAAGCTAGTGGGAGAAGAGATGACAGGGCTAGTGATTGGAACATAGGTGATGGTGGCATGGTTACTGGTGATGCAAGAGGTGTCCACCATAGATATGATGGGGACTGATGGGAATATGTCGATGGTAACAAATGATGATCAACATACCTCCTACTGTGGAATGATAAATGCCACCGACGGGTGCTATACATTCTTTGAATTAATAAGTCAACCACTAAACTTTGATTTGTTTTTTTATTATTGCCTAAGGCAAATAAAAAATCAAGAAATTATGCTGATAAAAAAAATGAACCACAATATATAAAGCCGATAGAAAAATATTTGAAGCCGACCTATAATTAAAATGCTAGTTGCTCAAAGAAATATTTTTCTAAAACTTCATCAATAGCACAAAAATAATTTTTTTTCAAAAATAATAGATAAATGAGCCCATTTTTTTTTAAAAAACGTGCCTGCGACTGAAATTTTTTTGCCTCAAAGGACAACTGACCATGATGATTTTTTATTGCAAATTGTATAGATAGTACAGTTGATTTTGCAAACCCAAAAAAAACCTCTGATGTGTCCCAGGTTGATGTATCCATTTTTGATGAATGGATAGGCAATCCTTGGGTTTCGAGGAATTTTGAAGACAATGGTGAGCTTAGATCTGACTCTATTTGCTTCAGAAATAAGCTTGGTCCCCGGGTGGAAATAATTAGCCTTCAATGGAAACCTTCAAGCCTGCAATGAATCTCTCCAGCCCAACTTTCTTGATCCTATGATGAATTCTCAGTGGAATAGCTCTGATACCATGTTAGAATTCAACATGCTCTGATATCATGTTGAAATGATGGATGTTGAATCATCCAATGAAGTTGTACACACTTCAAAGGATATTTCCAAGAGAAATTACACCACACAAAAAGTGTTGCAACTAAGGGTTGCAAAGAGAGATTCTATTGATCTACAACATTAGATCATAGATTGATATTTGATTGATATGATACAAATGAACAAGTTGCCTAATTATATAGGAAAGAGAGAAAACCTAAAATAAATGAGATGTTGCCATGTTTCATGATCTAACAACATGTGACAACATGCGAACCCTATCTAGGAAATTATTAAATGTTGAGATATGTTCTAGAAGGACAACTCATCTTCTAGAAGGAATCTTATCCCTACAAACATGGAAGGGGAAATTACCCCATTATTAAATGATTTATTAAAAATGCAACCTAGTACTAAATGATATATGACCTAAGTTAACTTATACTAGTGTAATAATTAATTTAATTACACTAACATTGTAAAATAAACTTGACCTTAATCTAGTGTTGTAATGTCTCTTACACATTCACACTAGATGTTGTGCCTTTCTAGGCTATGTGCACCTTACTTTAAAGATGTAAAGTGTTTTTAATAACACTTTCACATTGAAATTTGTGTCCCAAGCCCTAATTACTCTATATCATCATTAATAGGCTCCTATGGCCCCATCTTGTGTATCTTGAGGCTAAATTTGATCAAAGACCTAATTAAAACAACCTAGAAGTTTGTTTTCTTCATTTCCTGACATTCCAACTAGAAAAATAACCCCTATGGGACCATTTCACCTATCTAGGAAAATTAGTCCCATCTAGGTGGCACTAAATCACCCAGCCTAGCGACTTAGTCCTATTTGGGCTATTTTCAAGGTTTGAGCAAGAAATTTTGGATTTTAAGTTTATTTCTCCTTCATCCATCCTTAGTGATCAAATTAACTAGAAAATTAGGAGAATTTACTATAAAATAAAGCTTCTAAAACATAATTCAAAACTCTATCATCATTCTTTCATCATTCATAATGTTCTCAAGTCAAGCAAGCTAGGGTTTTGGCATTCTAAGTCATCAAGATAGAATTTTTCAGACAGTTAAGTGCAGATTCTTCATCTTTCGCTGCAGAAAATCAAGATCAATTATCATGGAAAGTCTCTAACTCTATTTTTTTATTCTTTATTACATTATTTCTTCATTTTGGTTTAATTACCTATAAAGGGGTTTGACCAAGGCAAGCCCATGGATGCCCTAACATCCAACATTTTTTTCTCTTTAATTGTGTCTTCGCAGATTTAGGTACTTTCAAGATTTGGAGATCATTAAAGATTAAGTTGCAAAGTTGTTGAATACCTCTCCTTGTTTTCAAAGCCAAATATCCACTAAAAGTCACTTTCAGGCCCAAAAATTAGAGTTTCAGAACCAGACACCTGTCAAGAACTGAATTGTAGATTGAGGGCTTCCATTTCCACTTTCAGGTTTTTAGAAATTCAAAAGTTGACTAAGTTGCCAAAAGTGGTGACTTAGTACCAGTGAAATTATTTTTCAAAGGTTTCTATAGATTTGGATACCCATTTGGCTAAAATGGGCTCTAGAGTAGTTTTTCTAGATCTGGGACTAAGTTGCCTAGATTAGCACAAGTGTCCCTGTTGGCTTCTGCATCTGGTTTTTTAGGATTCAAGACCCTCATTCCATCCTTTTTCATCCCCCAGGCACACACCTTCAATTTCATCAGTTTCTATTACAATTTACCTTCATTTCTAGGTGTTTTTGCATATCACAATGTGTTTTCAAACATCTTTCATTTCTTAGGTTTTTCCTTAATAATCATCTTTATTTTTCAATTTATTGTATTTAGGCATCATATTGAGGCATATTTCATGCATCCTTCCATTGATTTTGAGTGTAGACATTACGCATTTTGGATCCGTTTCTCTCCTTTTAGGTGAAAAACTCTAGAAGAGTTACATAACCCTTGGACACCAAAATTGGTTTCCACATTTTGGTGAACCCACCTTTAGAATAATTTCTTTTCTAATTTTGGATTCCATCATAATCCTAAAATTATCTTGCATTAACTTTTCATTAGGGTTTGCATTGATTAATTTGCATTCTAGGGTTTCAAATTTTGCATTAGTGAAAGTACATATAGGTTGCATTTTTGCATCTTAAATCACTAAAAATTCTAAAAAAATTCTTTGGAATCTTAGGTCTACATCATATAGCACTAAAAACATCAAAATCCATAAAAAAAAAAATAGCAAATTCTCAAAAAATTCCCTATTGGGACTAATTCGCCACCTTGAGAGACTTAGTCCCTATTCAACCCTGAAATTTCCTTTTATAGAGTTAAAAACCCTATTTTTAAGATTTTTATTGCTACCCTTACCTACCTATATCAATTGGTTGAGTTTCTATAACATGCATTTCATTATATCTAGCTTAAATTAGCTCATTTCAAGCATTGTTTAATTTCAAATTTGCATTTCAACCATTTCATCTTTCAGATTGTTTCATACTGTAATAAAAAAATTACTTTCTTTTACATCTAAAAATTGCATTGCACTTTATTTACTTTTTCATAGCATGTTTTCTTTCAAGAGATGTGGCTTTGGCTTGGTTAAAAATGGATTGAATAAGTAAAAAATCCCCTCTTATGAGTTCAATTTTGATTACAACAATAAGGTCATTACGAAACATGTTGATCATCAAACCATTGACACGGTCCTTAATATTACACTACCCATTGGTAAGAATGGTAGTGTAGACAGTCATAACAATCATACTTTTTCTTCCCTTGATACCTCTCTTATTCTTGATGAAGGTATTTTGGTGAAATAAGGTGCATGCATTGAGGTTTTTGATTGTTTCTCTCCCCAATCCCCTTTGGAGGATATTAGAAAACAAGAAGATGAGATCATAGAGACATTTCTAGACATTGCCTTACCTAATCTTTATAACCATGACCTTCAACACTGTCCTTGTCCTAAAATCCCTCCTCAATTCCACAAGGATAGGTTGGTGCTAGAAGATATTCCTATTAAGATTCACAAGAATCTTGACCCTCCCTTCCCTAATGCTCCCATTGTTTGGGACAATTTATTTGAAAATCATAGTGGTCCTTCTCTCGATGCTTCCCCCACTTGTGATGAAACTACTTTACAAACTTCAAACTTGGATGAACATATTACAAGCTTTCCTATTAAGGTAGATAATATGGAACAAGAGAATGAGACATTATAAACAAAGGACAATCAAAAATAGTATTCTCCTAATCTCCTCGCTATCAATAAACATGAAAATCCAACCATTGATCATTCTCCTACTAGCGATGCAATCATTTTAGAAGAACCAATCCTCAAATTTTAAGAACATTCAATTTGTAGTTCTCCTAAAAACTCTCCTCCTAGGGAGAATATCATGGTGTTAGAAAATGACAACAATAGTAATGTGTCTTCCTTAGACAAAAAGGTGATTGTCAATTTCCCTTTATCAGAGATACATCAAACCAAGACTGTTGAGGTTATGAATGTGCAAGTGTCCATTAGATTCCCCTCAATCAATGGACCTCATACATACCCCATGAGACATCCTAAGAACCTTGTAATTCTCTACCCACCTTCACACAAACAACAAACTCAACACCATTTTGAACTCATCCTTTACCCACCATCACATAAACATCCACCTCCACCTAAACCTGAGTTTACCCTTTACCCACCTAAGAATGATGATTTTTCTCACACACACTACACTAGAAACAATCCATGACCACAACAACCTACCCCTACACCATTAGCTTTTCCTGATCCTATCTTGCCTAGTGCTCCTTGATTAACTCCAAGGGATTATGATCTTGTTGAACAACACAAGAATAATTCTACCAAGAGATCCCTTTGGGACCTTCTTTAGAATTCACCTACCTGTCACACTATGCTTCAAATAGCCTTACAAAAAATACCCATCCCTTCTAATGTGCAAATGAATGGCATAGCAGCCCTCATTGAAGGATTGAATGCTGACATTGTTTTCCACCAAAGTGAACTCCCCTCTTTGGAAGTGAAAAAAAAAAATGGAAGCTTTCATAATATCTCAATATAAAAGGGATAAATCAGAGCCTTGTTGGCAATGGCTCATCCCTTAATGTATGTAGTGTGAATCTTTTGGATAGGTTGCACACAGATAAATCTGAAATTCAACTTCATTCCTTGTCTATCCATGGCTTTGACAATGTAGGAAAACAACCCCTTGGTGTGATTACTTTGCCTCTTACAGTTGGGGAAGTTACATTGGATACACCAATTCATGTTATGCCTAACAATCTTTCCTATAATCTAATTTTAGGAAAACCATGGATTCATGAAATGAATGGTGTTCCTTGTACTCCTCATCATAAAATGAAATACAGGTATGTGCAGGATCATGATGGGCCAAAAAGTGGCGATATGATGGGTATTTCACAAATTTATGTGGCTAGCGACTCTTTTTTAACCCAAATTTGATGAAATGAAAAGGGTTTCTAAAGGGGATTATTAGCTTTCCACCAATATAAATTATGATTTACTTTTCAAATTTAATAAACAATTATTATTAGTTTTCTATTTGAATTACAACTAAACTCTTGATTGATAGGCTAATTGAAAAACATCTATATCTTTGAAGCGATTATCACATTTTTTGAATCCAAGATCATACATTCTATGCTTTGCATACTTTAGGATTAAAAAGAAATTTGAATTCATGAAGTTTTGACCAGAGTTAAGATTGAGTCGGACATACGAGGTTTTTATATTTTTTTAAAATTTGTAATAAAATTCATAATTAATTATTTACTTAGAAAGAAATTACAAAATAATATGTATCACATCTGAACATGGAGTCCTCACTTTATGTCTAAAATCTTATAAAAAATATTGTCATTTTATTGTGGTTAGGGTGGTCCGGATAGACTACTGCACTTCTTATTTTTTCCACGAAATGAAATTACTCTCTGCATTGAAATTTAAAATTTTCAACAAAATAGATTTTTAAAAAACATAAACCTAGTAGTTTTAGAAACTACATTCAATTTTCTACAGATTCTATTCTTACATATTTTTGAAATAATGTAGATAACTTATTCAAATTTTTACGTCAAGTTGCCTATAATTTTTCTGAATTTTTTGCCTCTTAAGGGCCTATTTTTTCCATGATGATCCTACACATACCCATACAGCCACAACAACAAAGTATACACACTCAATGCTAACCCTGAGCCTTATAGTGTCTTACAACTTTAGAAAAAAAAAAATCCCTTGAACACATCAACATCAACTACACAAGTGGATCCTGTACAACATAAATACAAACAACAACATATTGAAAAAGTCACGAAGATATTAGATGATGATTAGGGTTCCTTAGACATCACACAAACACTCATGGGTGAGTACAAGATCATAAACAAAGATTCAACTAATGGAAATAGAAACATAGTCATATCAACACAAAATTTGGAAGACCCTTCAAAAGCATCCACCTCAACCACTTTAGACCAAAAGAAAACAAATTATACAACCTTTGACAAACACAACAATGACCAACCACCTGATTCAAAATCAATGCAAAGGATTTATATGGAAAAGGTTATGAACTTATGAAACAATTTGGCTATAGTGGAAAATTATTTGGTGCTAGAGAACAAGGTATTCATGTCCCCATCGACCGTAACATGCAAGAAACCACTTATGATATTGGTTATTGTCCTTTGATAGAAATCACCAAGCCTTCCCTCAACATCAACACTATTACAAAACATATTTCTACGACAATACACACTAGTGGTCTTGATGTTTATCCTTTGCAAACAAAGACATCTTCGCTTAATGTCAATGTCATCTCACAAAATACTAATGATTTAATTTTGCTAGATTTTACACCCTCCTAAAATGGAGAGAAAAAAATATCACCATCTAAAGAGTCTTGCATAAGTGTGACATCTTGTACTAAGCAAGAATTATCTTTGTAACAAACTATAGGACCACCTTCTACCATCAATCAAGAGGGTATCTTGTCAAGACTCCTCCAAGATCACTTGATATCTCTCCCTCCACGAACTTGAGATAAATCCTATTACAAGACTTCATTTTGCACATATGATAGATTTCACAGTCATGCTACTAATGAATGTAACGCTTTGAGTAGTGAAATCCAACATCATAAGGATCTTGGTGTTCTTCCTTATGTGAGGCCACCACATTCCTCTAATTGATATCGATTTTCACTCTAGCATGCATTCCATTAATCATTTTTGGCTCATCCTTGTCTTGCACTAAGTGGGGGCAAGGGATTCAGTAGCCTTGTCCTTGTATGTCACTTTTTTTTCCTCTTTTGACTACTCATTAACCTTTCATGAACATATAAGAGCAAGCTTGGGATGTGGATGACATGCTTTAAATTGGCTCGCATGTGACACACTACCTTTTTCATGATGTAGCTTATCAAAAACATATGAATTGGCATAGGGATTTCCTAGTTAGCTCTCATTTCTTCTTCTTCCTCTTCTACTTTAAAGAAATTTATCATAGTAATGGTGTTTGCAATAGCTTTAAAGTGGGGGCATACATCGACACTCACATTTCATTGTACAATTTATTCCTTCTTGCAATGCGTCCTCTTCTTGGTGGTATCATTGGGCTTGATTCCCTCCAAGAGTGTGATACTTCTTTCGCACATCCTCTCTATTGGCATATGGATTTGGGAGATTATTTTTGGTTTCTAGTGTTGTCATTGATGGCAACTGGAGTCAGTAGTATGGTTCATAGTTTATAAGTAGCTCATACTAGCAAGAAAAGTTGAAGACTATATTCTATCAGTAGAAAGCATTAAGAACAGAGTATCCAATTGATAATTTGGTCTAAATACTTCACTAGATCATTATTTTGTTGTATGGATCCCTAGGGAATCTTTTCAAGCATGTATGGTGCTTCATTGGTAAGTATTGTAATGTTGCATTGATTAGTGTATACGTTCGGAGATTCGATAGAATGACTTATTGTTTATTTTCTCGTTATGGCCAACTTGTTGTGTATAGCATGTCTTGGATGTATGAAGAATAGTTGTTTAACTATTTCTTGTGTTTGGAATTTTTATTTGGGTCCCTAATATACTCTATCCGACTTGTGTGGGTACACATTAATTCTAATTGGTGATTTGAGCCGACATGTGGAAGAATATTATATTTTGTTTGAAGCTGACATATAGTAATAAAATATTGTTAGTGGATATATATGTGAGATCAGTAAATCATTTTTGGTGTGTGGATCAAGAAGTGAGAAGGTGTGCGAGCAAAAAAGTGTAGAGCAACTATATGAGCTAATATCAGAAGATCTGTTGAAGTGAATTTTTTTGCGTAGCAGAAGGGTTTTTATGTAGGAAAGCAGAGCAGAGCAAAGTAGAAGTGTGAATTGGACAAGAGATCCAAAATCTATTTTATGTGCCTCATTGGAACTAAATCCAAGCATTTTTAGATGCTATATTCTCAGTTCAACATTTTGTTGTAATCTCAAATATTTTGTAAGGTAGTGATCCTTCCCTATTTTGAGTAGTGAGCTCTAGGAAATGTGCCAAAATGCAAGTTCATTCCTTTTTTATCATACTTTTAATAGAGTATACTTGTGGATTAATCCACACCATGGTTTTTCCCCTAACAGGGTTTCCACATAAAAAAATTGGTGTTATGGTGTTCACATTGTCTCTTTAATGAGTTTGCATGTTTCCTTTTGTTTATATGTTGTGAATGCTATTAAAGGTTAAATATTGCTATTGATAGTTTAAGATCATATTTGAAATTCAAATATTGTGGAAAACTAATTCATCCCCCCTCTCAGTGTTCCTAGTGTCCAACACTCTATTGGAAACATTAGGCACAATGTTTACTAAGATGAGACCTTGCATGAACTAAGAAAAATCCCTTTGAACCTTACACCATGTTGGATTTACAATGTCTATGAGTGTCAAGCATACAAAGTTTTGCTTACCTCATAGAGCTCAAAAATAATTTTCATTCTAGTGCCTTATTAAATTTATCAGGAGGTATAATTTTGGTATGGTTGAGTAGGAAGCCCATTCTAAGGCATGGCTTTTCCCCATAGCCACCTACATGTGTGTGAGTGCATACCATCCATGAGTGTATGTTTCTCACCTTTTAGGACTTCTCACCCAATGGACAACCATGAGTTCCATTGCCAAAAAGTGAGTATGCATTTTTGGTCAAATAGCCTAGATTTGATCTATAACGTGTTGGACAAATGGTCAAAGTTTGATCCACCCTTTTCACTTTTCTCTTCCTTCTAGTTATTGCCATTACATGATTGTGTTTCTTCTTTTGCTACAAATCATTGACCTTGTGCATGATGTTCTTGTGCTTATGTTAGTTTGACTTAGGATCTTGCATCTAGGGGGCTTGACTATTGTCTTGATCCTTGTCATCCTTTGGCATCTACATTGGTATGAGTGGGCCCTTCTTGAATGTCTACTTTAGTGTGAATTTGAAAAAAAATTTCCCTCTCACTACAGTAGGGGCGTAATGTGTAGCCAAAAAGTGTATACCTTGCTTGATATGGGAATAATTGATGACAAATTGGACTTACTGAGGCCTATATTTAGTTTTGTGAGGTGT
Organism: Sequoia sempervirens; assembly: GCA_007258455.2. Classification (NCBI taxonomy): domain Eukaryota; kingdom Viridiplantae; phylum Streptophyta; class Pinopsida; order Cupressales; family Cupressaceae; genus Sequoia; species Sequoia sempervirens. The sequence continues at coordinate 9,890 of VDFB02340432.1, forward strand.
TTTACACATCCACATTAGGTCGTGGACTCTTACAAATTGAATAAAATGCATTTAACGATTTCTTGTGAAGGTATTGTAAAGTGTTGTAAAAGAATTTCACTCCTCTCTAGACTTAATGAACCTATCTTTCCCTAATTCAATGTTGCAAAATGTATTAAATTACATTTTCACATTAATCTAGAAGTCTTGTAAACTAAAATTGACCTTAATCTAGTTTTGTAATGTTTCTTACACATTCACATTGGATGTTGTGCCTTTCTAGGCTATGTGGGCCTCATTTTAATAATGTAAAGTGTATTTAATCACACTTTCAAATTGAATTTTGTGTCCCAAGCCCTAATTACTCTTTATATCATCATTAATAGGCCCCTATCACCCCATATTATGCATCTTGAAGCTTAATTTGATCAAAGACCTTATTAGAAAAAGCTAGAAGCCTATTTTCTTCATTCCCAGACATTCCAACTGGAAAAATAACCCTATAGGACCAACTCCCCCATCTAGGTGAATTAATCCCATCCAGGTGGGACTAAGTTGCCCAACCTAGCGACTTAGTCCCATTTGGCCTATTTTTGAGGTTTGAGTGGGAAATTTTGGATTTTAAGTTTATTTCTCCTTCATGTCGGCCTTGGGGTCAAATTAATGGGAAAATTAGGAGAATTTCCTGTAAAATAAAGCTTCTAAATCCTAATTCACAACTCTATCATCATTCATTCATCATTCATAATGTTCTCAACTCAAGCAAGGTAGGGTTTTAGTATTCTAAGTCATCAAGATAGCATTTTTGAGACATTAAAGGGAAAATTCTTCATCTTTTGCTGTAGAAAATCAAGATTAATTATCATAGCAAGTCTCTAACTCTATTGTTTCATGCTTGGGTATGTGCAAGATCATCATGGAAAAAATAGACCATTAAGTGGCAAAAAATTTAGAAAAAATAAAGTTAGGAAACTTAACGTAAACATTTGAATAAGTTATGTATATTATTTCAAAAATGTGTAACAATAGAATCTGTAGCAAATTGAATGTAGTTTCTAAACCACTAGGTTTAGTTAAAAAAAAGTCTATTTGGTGAAAATTTGAAATTTCAATGTAGTAGCACTTAAATTTTAGGGAAAAAATAAGAAGTAGGTATTTTTTGACTACCCTAACCACAATAAAATGATAATATTTTTTATAAGATTTTAGATATTAGAGAAGTCATGTCAGATGTGATGCATTTTTTTTTGTAATTTTTTCCAATTAAATAATTAATTATGAAATTTTTATTAAAATTTTAAAAAATATAAAAACTTGTATGTCTAACCACCTTAACTTGGTCAAAACTTCATGAAATTCATTTTTAATCCTATAGTATGCAAAGCATAGAATGTGATGCATGTTTTGGATTCAAAAAATGTGATACCGTTTGAAAGTTATAGATATTTTTCAATTAGCCTATCAATCAAGACTTTAGTAATAATTCAAATAGAAAATAAATAATAATTATTTATTAAATTCAAAGTAAATCATAATTTATATTGGTGGAAAGCTGAAAATCTCCTTTAAAACCCTTTTCGTTTCATCAATTTTTGGTAAAAAAAAAAACATACATACCACATACCCATCATATTGCCACTTTTTGGCATTATGATCTTGAAAATACCTAATTCATTTCATTATTTCTTCATTTTGGTTTAATTACCTAAAAATGGGTTTGACCAAGGAAAACCCCATGCCCTAACATCCAACATTTATTTCTCTTTATTGTGTGTTCATAGATTTAGGTACTTTGAAGGTTTGAAGATCATTGAGAATAGTTTTCAAAGTTTTTGAAGACCTCTCCTTGTTTGAAAGCCAATAATATCCATTAAAAGTCACTTTCAAGCCCAAAAAATCAGAGTTTCAAAATCGAACAATTAGAACTGAAGTTTAGATTGAGAGCTTTCATTTCCACTTTCATGTTTAAAAAATTCAAAGTAGACTAAGTCACCAAAAGTAGTGACTTAGTCCCACTAAACTCCTATTTTGGAAGGTTTTTGTAGATTTGGATACCCATTTGGCCAAAACAGACTCTAGAGCAATTTTTCCAAATCTAGGACTAATTCACCCAGATTGGAACAAGCATCCTCATTGGCTTCTAAATCTATTTTTTTAGGATTCCAAACCCTCATTCCATCCCTTTTCAGCCCCCAAGTGCACACCTTCAGTTTCATTAGTTTATGTTACAATTTACCTTCATTTCTAGGTGTTTTTGCATATCACAATGTGTTTTCAAACATCTTTCATTTCTTAGGTTTTTCCTTAATAATCATCTTTAATTTTCATTTTATTGCATATAGGAATCATATTTAGGAATATTACATTCATCCTTTCATTTATTATGAGCGTAGACATTACACATTTCTGATCCATTTCTCTCCTTTTAGGTGAAAAACCCTAGACGAGTTAGAGAACCCTTGGATACCAAAATTGGTGTCCATAATTAGTAAAAGTTGTGAGTTTGAAGATTACCAAAGAGGTTTTGGATAAGCTAGAAAGCATTTATGAAGTACTCAGGAGATTAATAAGTAAAAAAAGAAAAGTTGTAGAATTTGAAGGCACAATTTGAGACCCTACATATGTCTAAAGATGAAACAATCAAAATCTACATGTAGAGAGTTGATGAGCTGGTAAGCATAATGAGAGGTCTTAATGCACAATTCAAAGAATCTAAAGGGGTAAAGAAAGTTATTAGATATCTTCCTAATTCTTATAGTGGAAAGGTATGTGCTATTTAGGAAATTGTAAATCTTAATACTTATTCTGAGATCAAATGATTGATACACTAACTTCCTTTGAAATGAGAAAAAAGGGTTTGAAAAATGTTATAAATGTAGACTGATTTCAAGGCTGGAGTATCAAAAAAGATTGAAGATTCAGATTTAAGGAAGATCTTTATGATGTGGAAGAAAACTTTGTAAGAATAATGAAGAAGGGCACCGATAAGTATAAAGGTAAACTACCTTTCAAATTTTTTAGTTGTAGTGATATAGGTCATTATGCTTCTAGATGTCATAAAAGAGCTATAAATAATAAGAGCAAGGAAAATAAAGGAAATATGATTAGAAGAGCTTGATATTTTATAGAAGATGCTATAATTTCTGATGATCAATCTAATTATGGAGATTTTGATGATAATGAATGATTGTTCTTGGCTATAAAATGAGAACCTATTTCTTCTAACTTTGGAAGTTGTGTGAAGAAAAGTGATCCAAAGAAGAGGGAGAAGGTTGAAGGAAATTTGGTATCTTCTTTTCATGTTAAATAGGATAAGAACTACTGGGATTTTGATAATGGCTACTCTAATCACATGACTAGAGATAAAAAAACTAATTTTGTTAAACTTGAAAAATATGGAGGATTAGTTAAATTTAGAGATGATTCAGGAGCTAAGTTTTGTAGAATAGGTTCAATCAATTTTGATGGAAAGCATAATGTTGATAATGTTTACTATGTTAAGGGATTAAGGAATAATCTTTTGAACTTGTTGGAAAAATGTATAGCAATGGATATAATCTTGTGTTTAAGGATGAAACATGTGAGATCAGAAAAGGGTCCAGAACTATGATTGTTGTTGGTAAGAGAACATGTGGAAACATTTACTAGCCTAAGGGTGCTAATGGGAATTTCTTTATGTCTCATATTAGTGATAGTTGGTTATGGCACTAGAGGATGTGTCACATGAATTTTTATAATTTGGAAAAAATTAGTTTAGTTCATGCAGTGAGAGACCTACCAAGAATCACAAAGCCTATCAATGTTTATAAGAGTTGTCAATTTGGAGAAAAAACAAGGAGCAGTTTCAAAGGATAGGAACAATCTACTACTGGACTACTGGAATTCGTACATATAGATCTTAGTGATCCTACAAGGGTGATAAGTCTTCAAGGTGATAGGCATTTCATGCTTTTGATTGATGATTATTCTAGAATGACATGGGTTACTTTTCTTAGAGAAAAATTTGATGCACTAGATAAATTCAAAGCATTTAAAGTTATGGTTGATAATGAAATGTATCTAAAAGTTAAATGTTTGAGGTCTGACAGAGGTAGTGAATTCACCTCCAATGATTTTAACATGTTTTGTGAAGTTCATGGAATAAAGAGGCATTTGTCTACCCCTAGAACTCCTCAGCAAAGTGGAGTTGTTGAAAGGAAAAACTAAACTATTTAAGCAGTCGCAAGGACTATGATGAAGGAGGAAAATATATTGAAAGTCTACTAGATAAAAGCTATTCATATTGTTATTTTCATACTTAACAAAGTTCAAGCTAAAGGTAATAGCACAAAGACTCCCTATGAGCTATGGTATTGAAGGATTCCCGCTGCCAAGTACTTTAGAGTATTTGGAATCAAATGATATATCAAAAGAGATGAAGAAAACTTAGGAAAGTTTGATGCAAGGTCTGATAAAGGTATCTTCCTTTGATATTCTACTAAAAGAAAATTTTACATATGTTACAACAAAAGGCTTGGAAAGATAGTTGAAAGTGAAAATGTTAAGGTTGATAAAAATTTGTAGAATTCAATTGTTGTAGATGGATATGTGTTAGATGAACCTAATTGTAGAGAAGAAGAAGAAGAAGAAGAAGAAGAAGAAAAAGTTGATGAAAAAGAAGTGTAGAATGAAGAGGAAGAAGATTTAGAGAAGACCCATAAGACTCCTAAGTATGTGCTAGAGAATCATTCTAAAGAATAAATCATTGGAGGACAAAAGTGAGTATTGACAAGAAGCAAAGCTGATGAAGTTGAGGTAAATTTGTGTTTACTTTCTAAAGTTGAACCTAAAACAGCTCAATGAAGCATGTAAAGATGAATATTGGATGAAGGTAATGGAAGAAGAACTTATGTAGATAGAGAAGAATCAAATGTGGGAATTAGTTCCTAGACTGGCAAACAAAAATATAATTGGAACTAAGTGGGTATTTAGAAATAGAGAATGGAGAAGTGGTAAGGAATAAGGAAAGACTTGTGTTTAAGGGCTACTCACAAGTGGAAGGGGTAAACTTTGAGGATACATTTGCTCCTATGGCTAAGATGGAAGCTATATATAGAGTAGAAAAATGTATCCCTTTATATTTTCACACTTTTTTGGGCCCTCCTTATGGATTTTGGCTTGATGTTGCCTTGATTTAGTGTTGTAATGTGGATGACACATTCGCATTACATCTTGGGCCCTTGTGAACTAAAGGATTTTAATGGTACCTTGCTAAAGTATTGTAAAGTTTTGTAACAAAATTTCACACTTTACTAGGGTTTTATCAAATAATTAAACATAATAAACCCATTCTTAATCAAAACCAACATTAATCTTGCCTTATTTGAAGTGTTGTAACACACTTTCACACTTTTCTAGGCTTTTCATTAATAATTGGGCTCTCTTATGCTTTAACTGGCCTATTTTGCATCCACAAGCCTCATTTATTGCATCCTTTTAGGATAATCCTAACAAAAATCATTATCCAATCATAATTTAGGTTTTTTGGCTTGTGTGGACTGGATTTAGTGATCTAGGAATCATTGGCCACCTTGGGTGAATGAGTCCCACCTAGATTTTGGGTCTCAAACCTATTTTCACACTAGATAAGAACTTTTTATTTTTGGTCCCATACATTATTCCAAATGGGACTCATTCACCATCTTGGACGAATGAGTCCCATGTGGCCCAAAATTGAAATTAATTCAAATTCTTGGCAAGATTTTGTCCTCCTAGATTTAATGTCAGCTTGTAGTTGTTGCAAGGTGTGACCCTTGGTCTCCTCTTCCTATGGTAGGCATAGTCCAACATGATACTTGGGATTCATGGCATGGTTTAATGGCCTCCTATGGATCTTTATCTTGTATAAATATAGTGGATGTATCAGGCATTAACAAGTCAATATTTTGGTGCAACGACAATTGTCTTTGCAATAATTGGTATCTAAGCCGAGCTCACAGGTTCAAACCTCATGCTTGCACTAGGGGGATTATTGCAAGGTGTGACCCTTAGTCTCCTCTTCCTATGGTAGATGTATTCCAACGTGATGCTTGGGTTTCGTGACATGGTTTAGCCACCTCCTATGGATCTTGATCTTGTATAAATCCAGTGGTTGTATCAAGCATTAACAAGTCAATCTTTGGGTGCAACGACAACCATCTTTGTAATAGTAGTCTTATAATTTTAGAAATTCTTGCATAATTGAGTACAAATACAAGGTTTTTTCACTCATTTTCACCCAGGACTTTTGTGAGATCCCTCATAATAGCAAATTGACTTCATAAGAGCATTCAAGCATTCACAACAGAATTCAAGTATCTTCAAGGGTAGATTCTTCATCAATTGTTGCAACAATTTAAGATCCATCATCAAGTCAAGCATATCAAGTATCAAGAACATTATTGAGCTAGTATTGTGATGTAGCATTGAAGATCCAACATCAAGCATTGTTCTACACCTATTATCAAAATCAAGATCTACATCCTTCATGGCCATTTCATGTTGAGTTACAGATTTACAAGACATCATTCAAGGTATCATTGTTCATGTTTCATATCCTATGTTTCATGTTTCATGTCCTTGTTTCATTTTTTCATCATTTGGTCTGATTACCTAAAAGGGGTTTGACAAAGGAAAACCCTTATTCCCTAACAATCAACAAGTTTTCTCCTCTTTACATGTGTGATTGAATATCTAGGTGTTTTAAAGACTTGAATATCATTGAATATTAGGTTGAAAGCTTGTTGGAGTTGTCTCCCCATTTGAAAGCTCATAGTCTTCACTAAAAGGTCATCTACAACCCCGAAATTAGAGTTTCAGATCTAAGAACCTGGAGTAATAGATTGATCAAACTAAGAAGAGTAGAATCAAACTTTGAATTTCTAAAAAATTATAACTGGACTCATTCGTCACAAGTGTTGAATGAGTCCCACTATAGGTGCTTTTTGAATATTTTTACAAATTTGGATACCCATTTTCCTGAAACATGCTCTTGTGTAGAAATATAGAATTGGGACTAATTCACCCATAATGCTGAATGATTCCTAGTAGGCCAAAATTTCAAGATCAACAACATTTCCAATCTCTACAAGTTTCCAACTGCACACATTCTATTTTGTAACTTTTTGTTTTGCTTTACATACTTATCTAGGTCATTTTAAGATGTTAGTGCCATTTCTGGTTCTCTCATTGTCTAGTTGTGTACTCTTGTTTTTCATGACAAATCTTTAGCTTGGGAATTTTCTATCATTTTGGCATGTGGGGTAAATGGGCTCCCACCAGGGTTGAGCTCAGCATGTTTGAATTTGCTTCTGGTGTTTTTCCCTTTGGTTCTTTTGTCTCGCCTTCCTATTTCCTTCATAGTCTAAACCCTAGCTAGGGTTTCATTTTCTCCTTTTGGGTCTGTGGGTTCTTTTTCCTTTACATGCTTGTTCTTACCTGGGTGACACATGTCCACCTAGTTAGTTCTTCATATGGTCCCCTCGAGACCGTTTTCATTCACTAAAATTTTGGCTGCATTTCACCCAGAGCCCACTTGTTGCCTTTCTTTGTGACTTTTGGTCACCGGGCTAACCTCTTGGTGACTGATTGTCTCCCAAAATCTACATTAGGCCTATGTTTGGTTGTGTGAGAATGTCTCCTTTTGACTCCTCCGCTGTGTCGCCGATGGGCTTTCCCCATCCCGGGTGTGTTCAATCAATCCACTCGGTGAGGTCCTCCACGACTCTTATCTGTCTCCTTGAGATCCTTTGCCACCCAGCTTTGCATTCGGAATGACTACTCCGGTCTAGGGGTGATGTCTTCTGACCGGGATGTCTCCCCAAGCCCCCCTCCTATCGACTTGTGTCTGTTGTGTCGGGGAGATGTCTCCCCGACCCCCGTTTGTCTAGCCGACTGTGGCGGCCCCCTTTTACTCTTCGGTGTGACTTCCCTTCGACCGCGGTGGCTTTGCCAAGATCTCTGGCTGACACGGCCATCTCTCCCTGACTCTATGGTGCACTCGGTATCCTATGTGGACTTCGCTGGGATGTTTCGCCGACTTGGTGGCCTCTTGCCGACTGAATTTTCCCTTCGGTATGTTGGTGTTCATTCAGGGTGATCTCTTAGTGACTTCCTTTTGTCTCCCTGACCTCGGTGTGCTTTCGATGTGACTATTTACTTCGCTAGGATCTCTTGCCGACACGGCCATCTCTCCGTGACTTCTCTGCCCTCGCCCTCTGCGTGACTGTTAACGGTTGTGGTTTTACCTTCAGTGAGATTGTGCCACGTGTCCAGTCTGGGGTGAGCTGTAGGATGCGGTAAGGTAAAACCTAAGCAACTTAAAGGCCGCAAATGTGCATGTGCCAAATGTGAATGGTGATGTTTTAATCAGAACGATACAGGTGCTTGATGGTTATCAATGGCCGAATGTCAGGTATGCCATGCAGAGGACCACATAGATCAATGGCCCACGGTGGTTGATGATAGAGATCAAGGGCTCTCGTTCAGCTCACCGATACAAAGTGATCGATCAATACATCCTACGAGGAATGCGATAGTCATCCGATCTTAGGTGATCGACGGTGGGCGCGGGAGTCATAGGTGGTAGCCTACTTCAACGGCTGATGGAGATTTAAAAGGCGGCCATTTGATCATGGATGATCAAGGGTCGAGTTTCAAACTAAACACAGTTAGGGTTTGGTATTGATGGTGCGCGCAAAAACCAGAAGCCTAGAGCATTCATGGCGACAGTGAGTTGGTCGCTCACTCCGCTGAGCTAGCATTCATGGTGACACGGCTCTAGGACAGGGATGGCATGGCTCAAGTGTGAACGCATGGATTTGGAAGCAGATTTGGTGCAAGTTGATTGATCTTTGTTCGTGCAGGAATGTCTCTCCTAATAGATATCCGACTAGAGGCATTTATGAGACCAAAGAAGTTGTTGAGGGTCACAGTGAAGGTTTTGATTGGTCACGATGCAGTTGGGGTCTGACGTGGCATGTTGATGTGGCTCTGAGTTGGATGGCGATCTCTGGAGTATTTAAAAGGAATTTCTGAATCATTTGTAGGGGTCTTCGGCCAGAAGTTAGAACAAAATTTGAAGAGAAGGGCACCGAGTCATAGAGTCAGATTACTATCAAAGTTTAGGGTCTAGGGTCTATAATCAGTTAAATTGTGAGGTCTTGGACACATTTATGAATCTGAATGTATAGATTGAGGTCTTTAAGTCTCTCCTTTGTATTGTGCGTATGGATTGTTAATGAAAGTTGATCAAGGATCATTTCATTAACCATTTTAATGTAATGTTTTACTATCTGTTCTGGTTGTTGCTCTTATTCAAGGAATAAGTTAAATGCTTTAATCATATCAGAGATTCACATGTATGATAGGAGGATTTAATAAGTAGTCTTATAGATCTGATCACTAGTTGTGAGACTAATAAGGTTAATCTTGCAAAGACTTTATGTCCAGAGTAATCATTCCTTCTATTTGCAAGTTATTGTGACTCCTAACCCAATGAATAATGGCACTAATATGATATTTGTTGTATGTCTTTAGGGTTCTAGTCTTCTTGCTCAAGATCAATCATTTTATTTAATCAATCTTGTTTGATGTCTTGCCCTACGTCCTAGTTGCTGCAAGTATTGTGTTACTGAGAATCAAGCCATATTTGAGGTTCTCAATACTTGGCATCAGGAGTCATCTGCTATAAAAAGCAATGTCTAGTCTTATTTAAGGCATTGTGTGGGTATACCCACCCTGGTTCTGCAGAGCCTAAAGTGCTAAAGATCTCATTCTTTGACTAAATCTTGTCAGTTGGTCCAGGTCCTCCGAGTTGCCCTTGATTGGAGATGGCTACTCCATAGGTAGAATAGGAGACAAACTTGGTTACAAGAAAAAGAACCAACAAGATGGCAACTCTGTTGGGGAGTGAACTGAATCTGGCCTTATGAGTCATATTGTGTGCAATAGAGTCATATCTTTGTATGCCATGTTGGTTATGTTCAAAGTTTGAAGAATCTCAGGCCTGGAGAAAGTTTTATTGCAGTCAGCCTGAAATATTTATGGTGCTCTGCTAGAGGAACGAGCTAAGAGAAGGACTTATATGTAAGTGAACTTCATATCATTTGAAGTTTTGTCCTCTGCAAAGAGGTGGCGACTCTGTCAAGGTAAACCCATTGAAGATTTGAAGAATGTTCCAGAGCTGAAATGTTGCTAGGTATTCTTCATATATTAGAACACTTTAGAAAGAAATGGTGATTCCCTATCTAGTGATTTAGCACTACCGAAGGAAAAGGATAGTATTAGTTCTCTACATTTTTCGAATGTATAATATGTGATGTCTATTACATTTGGTGAAGTGTGTTTTGTGCCTCTAATAATCTTAGGGCATTTTTATTCAATCAATATTTTGGATTCATGAATGTTGTAACTGAGAACCTTGTATGAGGTTAGTAATGATTGAGTATCAGATCATGAGGGTTTCCATGTGAAATGGAAAGTAAAAATATGCAAGATAAGTTGCACCAGGCCCTCAAAGGGTTTTTTTTGTTGAAAGGTACAAACCATTGGTTCTTAGTGGTATCAAAGGTTTCCCGAACCTTATTCCTGAAAATGTCAAGAAGTATTTGCCCAAATTCATCGGGAAAAATTCAGAATCAGCCTCTAAACATTTGCAAGCATTTGTGGATGTGATGGGGGATTTTGAGGTAAATCATGAGGACATTATCATGAAACTATTTGTTCAATCCTTGAAGGATGATGCCAGGGATTGGTTCTCATATTTACCAACATGTTCTATATCATCATGGAGTCAGTTCATGATAGCCTTTAATGAGCAATTCGATGAAAGGGTGGATCTGAGTTTGGTAAGAAAGAACTTCATGAAGATCCATATAAACAATGGTGAATTAGTCCTTGCATTCAACCTCCACTTCACAAAGGAAATAAGGGAGATCCCTGAATACATAAGACCAAATGATGCCAAATGTTTGGTTGTGTATTTAGGAGCATTTGACAAAAAGATGAGTTTCTTGTTAAGGGACAAGGAACCTGCAACATTACAATAGGAATTTCAGAGTGCCATAGAGATTGAGAATAATCTGAGATACTCTATGATGAAAGGGCATCTGGCTGCAAGTGTTGGTCTTCCCGACACATTCCATAATATTGGAGTTCTAGGAGAAAATAAAGGAATTGCTTCTCAAGATGGCAATGTATCTGCTGTTGTGATTTCTTCATCATCACAATGTGAAGATCATAGTGAGCCCCATGTCAAGTGTCATCAAAATTTGAGCAACACTGATAAAAAATCTTTGGTTCAAAGATTATATGATGTAAAGAGACAAGAAGAAGAATCACCATATAGGTTGATCTCGAGAATTTTGGACTACTTGATAGAAATTCCCAAAGATTTCAGTCCTAATGATTCCATGTGCATTGATTTGTTCTGTGAGATTTATGAACCTGGGCTGAATACTTTTTTGGAAGATCTAAAGCCACGTAGCTTTGACCAAGTCCCTGATTGGATATGGATGATCGAATCAGCTAAGTATGGTTATGCACAAAATGCAGACTCTCAGAGTGAAGACAACAATTGTCCTCTTAAGGAAAGTCAGACGACAATGCAAATAAGTGAAGGGAACATGTCAGAAGATGAGCATTACATTCAACCCACAGCTGATACATGTGCAAGTCCTTGCAGCAGTGATGAAGTTGATGACACATGGGATGATGACAGTGTAGACATGCAAGAATCTTTTTCTTGTAGTATCTTGGAGGATGGAGAAGCAGATGAGGAACAGGGTATTATCCCATGCCATGGTGTGATCAGTGATCATGATGATGAAAGTGAAGTCTCAAGTACTCATTCTGAGGAGTTTGAGCATAGTTCATATACTGATGATTTGTCTTGTGATGAAAGCAATGGTGAGGCTGACATCTCTGATTGTTGTTTTGAGGATTATGATTGCTTTTCTGAAGATAACATGGAAGCATACTCCTCAAATGAAGAGTACATTAGTATAGATGCTTATGGTGACTATAGGGAATGTGACTTAGTTTCACAATCACTGAAGCATATTCATGGTGAGAGAGATGCACAATTTGAAGACAAACATGTGTATGATCAGTGTGTTGATTCAAGACATAATCTTGAGTATGATGATGGTGCTAACAAGTGTGCTTATGACCCTTCTCTACATGACTATTGGTATGAAGCAAAGATGGAGAGGTTTATGGTGCATGAAGAGCATGAAGATGAAACAATGGATTCCTTTTGGAATAATCAAGTGGCGCATTGTAACATGTACATGGATCCTGACTCAATATCCTTGTCTGTTGATGACAGGCAATGGTTTGGTGACCCATATGAAGATAAAGCTATAGGTTGCATTGACACTGCAGAAACACTTGATCCATGTGTGGGGCAGCTGAGGAATGGGCATACTAATGAACGTCATGTTGAGGAATGTGTAGCTAAATAAAATTGCTTCCTATTTGATGCTCCTTATCTTCTGAGTACCAATACACTTGGTTGTCTCCCTGCTGTCCCTAATGATGTTGATTTACTTGAGCCCTCACTTGGGGTATTTGGCTTTGAGCTAAATGCTGATGTGAATAATGAATCAGTGCACACCATTGAACCTGGGATGAAGAAGATGTGCCCATGTTGTAGTAACCAGTACACATATACTCCTGAATATGAAAATTTTGCCTTCGACATGTGCAGAGATGATTTGCATGTCATGGAAGAAGTTGTTTATCAGAGCTTTCAGTTTGATCTGCAGACTGATTTTGATGACAATTTTGTGATGTCAAGGATCAAGTGGACTATGAATGTTTTTATTTCCCAGTCCAAGCAAATGAGCATTCAGTAAAACATAACCATGAATTGTCTAGGGAGATATGCCATGATGATTGTGATCTCAAATCAATGTCTGATTGCATGTTGCAGTTTGACAAGATAGTTGGTGACATTGGAAAACACAGTGATTCAGTGGAACTTGACAGTGATCGAGTTAGTTTATGGGCAGTTCATGACAATGTTATCAAATTTGGCCTATGGATGGCAATAGAGAACCAAGTGTTTGACAGAGGAAAGTTGTGGCTTCAAATTTTCATTTGGTGGCCTAGTGTCATCAAATGAAATAAAGAATCAATAATGTGACTCTTGAATTTCCTGTTCATGGAAAATTCTCGAAGTGGTGCTTCATCTGAAGCATTTCTTTTTCCATGAACATTAGGTTAGGTTTTTGCTTTTCTGGTCAGTTTTATTTTGCTGTGTCTGCTAACCTTGTCTGGTTAGCTCCTCATCGTTTTGGGTTTCCTTTTGTTCTGGTCTAATCTCCCAGAGATCTGAATTCTTGGTATGCCCACTAGGGGCATACATCCCCCAACTGGAGCCTATGTTAGTGCCATTTCTGGTTCTCTCATTGTCTAGTTGTGTACTCTTGTTTTTCATGAAAAATCTTTAGCTTGGGAATTTTCTATCATTTTGGCATGTGGGGTAAATGGGCTCCCACCAGGGTTGAGCTCAGCATGTTTGAATTTGCTTCTGGTGTTTTTCCCTTTGGTTCTTTTATTTCGCCTTTTTGTTTCCTTCATGGTTTGAACCCTAGCTATGGTTTCATTTTCTCCATTTGGGTCTGTGGGTTCTTTTTCCTTTCTGGCCACTTGTTCTTTCTCTTCAGTGACCTATCCGCCCGGTTTGCTCTTCACTTATGGTCCCCTCGAGCCCTATTTTTGTTTGCTACCGGCCCTTGGCTACCATTTTCACCGGCCCCATGTTGCCTTTGCTGTGACTTTTGGTCCTCGGGCTAACCTCTTGGTGACCCCGGCTTGTCTCCCCCAAGTCTTCGTCGGCCTATGTTGGTTGTGCCGGGGAGATGTCTCCCCGACTCCTTTGTGTCTCGTCGATGGGCTTTTCCCATCGGTGTGTTGGTGTCCACTCAAGCTAAGGTCCTCCCGACTCTTATCTGTCTCACTAAGATCCTTTTTGCCACCCCCTACTGTGCATTTGGAACTACTATTGGTCTCGAAGTGATGTCTTCCTGACTTCAGGATGTCTCCCCGAGACCCCCTCCTATCGGCTTATGTCTGTTGTGTCAAGGAGATGTCTCCCTGACCCCCGTTCGTCTAGCTGACTGTGGCGGCCCCCTTTTACTCTTTGGTGTGACTTCCCTTCGGCCACGATGGCTTCGCCAAGATCTCTGGCCAACTCAGCCATCTCTTTGCAACTTCTTTGCCCTTGTCCTCCGTGCAACTATTAACGGTTGTGGTTTTACCTTCAGCGAGATTGTGCCACGTGTCCAGTCCAGGGTGAGTTGCAGGATGCAGTAAGGTAAAACCCGAGCAACTTAAAGGCCACAAATGTGCATGTGCCAAGTGTGAATGGTGATGTTTTAATCAGAATGATACAGGTGCTCGATGGTTATCAATGGCCGAATGTCAGGTATTCCATGCGGAGGACCACATAGATCAGTGGCTCGCGGTGGCCGATGATATAGATCAAGGGCTCTCGTTTAGCTTCCTGATACAAAGTGATCGATTAATGCATCCTACAAGGAATGTGATGGCTGTCTAATCATGGACGATCAACGGTCAAGTTTCAAACTAAATCCATAATTAGGGTTTGATATTGACAGTGCGCGGAAAAACCAAAAGCCTGGAGCATTCATGGTGATAGTGAGTTGGTCACTAGCTCCGTCAAGCTAGCATTCGTGGTGATGCGGCTCTGGGACAAGGGTGGCATGGCTCGAGTATAGACACGCATATTTGGGAATGGATTTGGTGCAAGTTGATTGATCTTTGTTCGTGCGGGAATGTCTCTCCTAACAGATATCCGACCAAAAGCATTTATGAGACCAAAGAAGTTGTTGAAGGTCACAGTGAGGGTTTTGATTGGTCGCGATGCAGTTGGGGTCTAAAGTGGCATGTTGATGTGGATCTAAGCTGGATGGCGATCCTTGGACTATTTAAAAGGAATTTCTGAAACATTTGTAGAGGTCTTCAACCAGAAGTTAGAACCAAATCTGAAGAGAAGGGCATCAAGTCACAGAGTCAGATTACTATCGGAGTTTAGGGTCTAGGGTCTGTAATCAGTTAAATTGTGAGGTCTTGGACACATGTATGAATCTGAATGTATGGATTGAGGTCTTTAAGTCTCTCCTTTGTATTGTGCATATGGATTGTTAATGAAAGTTGATCAAGGATCATTTCATTAACCATTTTAATGTAATGTTTTACTATCTGTTCTAGTTACTGCTCCTATTCAAGGAATAAGTTAAATGCTTTAATCATATCAGAGATTCACATGTATGATAGGAGGATTTGATAAGTAGTCTTATAGATCTGATCACTAGTTGTGAGACTAATAAGGTTAATCTTGCAAAGACATTTTATGTCCAGAGTAATCGTTCCTTCTATTTGCAAGTTATTGTGACTCCTAGCCCAAGAATAATGGCACTAATCTGATATTTGTTGTATGTCTTTAGGGTTCTAGTCTTCTTGCTCAAGATCAATCATTTTATTTAATCAATCTTGTTTGATGTCTTGCCCTACCTCCTGGTTGCTGCAAGTATTGTGTTACTGAGAATCAAGCCATATTTGAGGTTCTCAATACTTGGCATCAGGAGTCATCTGCTATAAAAAGCAATGTCTAGTTTTATTTGAGGCATTGTGTGGGTATACCTACCCTAGTTCTGCAGAGCCTAAAGTGTAGAAGATCTCATTCTTTGACTGAATCTTGTCAGTTGGTCTAGGTCCTCCAAGCTTCCCTTGATTGGAGTTGGCTACTCAATAGGTAGAATAGGAGACAAACCTGGTTACAAGAAAAAGAACCAACAGGTCCTTTTACTAAGTTATTTGATCCATATCAAAAAATATTTCCAATTCACTAATTCCTTTCCAAATATTATTATCTTTTGATTGAGCTAACTCATCATCTTGAAGTTCACCATTTGGGTGGTCTGCTTCCTCTATTATCTAAGCTTCAAATACAATTGAATTAGGAATGAAATCCAAGATGTGCTTATCATCCTTGAATACTTGTAAATTGGTGACATTATCTAGAACTAAAGGCAATTGTACCAACTCAACAGTAAACCTTCTTAGGTGTAAAGTATCCAATAGTTCTAAGGTACTAGCGGCAGTAGCTAAGGCATCTAATCTCTGATTAAATCTCTGTGGGATGTGAGTATTATTAAGAGAATCAAAGTCTTCAATCAGATCCCACACTCGATGCTAATAGTTTGAAAAGTGTTTGTTATGACAAATATACTACTTCCTAACTTGTTTGAACACTAGTTATGACACCAAATACTTTAAGAATCTTGAATTTCTTCTTGATAGCGAGAAGAAAACCATGGATGAGGGCTTCATAGTCTGCCAAATTGTTAGTACATTTAAATTGCAACCTATAAGCATCAAGAAATGACACCTTGGGGACTAATCAACTCAACCCCTACTATGATCCCTTGTTTATATTTTGATCCATTAAACCTAAGGATCCAAGTTTGTTCTTTGATGGCTTTGGACTTAGCATTTTCAAAAGTCGATAAATTAATATTCTTAGTCTATGTTGAATGTGTTTTATTGCTAAGAATTTCAGCTCAAACGTATCCTGAATTATACTTTCCAGACATCATTAATGTTTGATTACATGGGTAATTTCCAAACACATCACACAATTTTCCTCTAAATGTGTAGAATTATGTAATTTTCACCAACCTTGTAACAACAAATCTTTCAATGTATCTTTAGTCTTCTAGCTTCTCTACAAATAATCTTCCAAAAAAATTCCAAGCGACTATCTTCCCCTTCAGAAGAGTTGTAGTCAGATTCTACTAGCACATTCATCCTGGAGTTATCTAATCATGCTTTCTGCATTGCACATAAAAACCTCTTATATCTTAACTCTAGAGCTTTTAATACCATATACACTGAGTTCTACATCGATGTATAGCACTTCATTTTTTTGATCTTGTAATTTGTAATCATGTGCATCATAGGTGGCTCCCTCTCTATTCTGATTTGGTTAGGAAATCCTTTCCAGGGTAACCACATATATGAGAAATCGATGGCCATATATCCATTCAAAGTCTTTGACCAATCTCTACTCAATAACATCCCATAAGTGTTTGATATCTTGACCACTCTAATTCTAATGTAGTATTGAATCCTAGGATCCAATGTCAACTGCATACGGATGTTAGTTAATTCTCCAACTACATTCACCTTAGTTTTGTACAATTATGTAACTTTCTTTAAAGAGCTATCCAGGGTTAAACCTAGTGTCTAACATATAAACAAAGGCATCACATTAGTGGATTCTCCTAAATTTTCCAAATAATTATGGAGATTCTTGCCAAAAATCCTCAATGTTAATGGAAACGACGGTGACTCTATCTTCCCTTTATTAAAAGCTACATGCACATCCACCATGGGAAAAATATTTTTGTCCTTCATTTTAATTGAGTTGTCTTTCACCTACATCTTGTTACTAATCATGCTTTCTTTGGGAAGTTCTTCTAACGTGTTTAAGAAATATTTCCTGATTACAAGTGTTTTAAGCAATTTTGATAAAGAAAAACTAATCTTTACCTTTTTAATTTCTTCTAAAAAATAGTTAGTCAAATTATTTCGCTTGGTGAACTATGTTATACCACTCCATGGAGGATTATGAGAATTTTTATACTATGAAGTTACCTTTGGTAACCCTGGATTATTACTGGATTTATCGTCCAATGGAGTGTTGAATTTATTAGGTGGGATTGACGTAGTCAAGGGTCCTTTGAACCTACTCCCACCATTGGTGTTGCTCCTTAGGTTGTAACTATTTCCCTTTAGATACTATTGAAAAGCGTGAATTTCATCAGCTTCATCTTGAGGTTCATTTTCATCTTGATAAGGAAATGTGTAATTTTCCAAAGTCATGGCTAAACTATCTCCCCTCTCTATTCTCGACAATAACAAGTGACTTAGATCACATTTAACTGTACTAATGTTGAATCATATCCTACTGAAACTAGTTTATTTCCCTGGGGTGGGTGAGAATCACATTGATCATTGTGATACATTGCAGCTAGGAAATATCTGACACAGTTTTGAATTGTGGACAATCAACTTTTGTATGATCATTGGTATTGTGAGTCCTGCACCAATTATTTATTTCAATTTTAGCCAAATTAACTTTAGATGTGGACCTATCTTCGGAGGAGTTGGCATTATCCAAAGGTGTAGATACTCCTCCATTATTAGGCCATGTATTCCAAGGTCTAGACGACCTAGGATCATTATATTTTTGAACTTGTGAATTGTGGTTGTTATTTTGAGAATAGAAATTATAATTCCTTGGTTGTGTAGCTTTAGTTGTTGATCTCTTAAGTTGAGTTATTTATTTAATTTATTCTTTATCCTCTTAAGCCTTTGCTCTTTGACTCTTTTGAGTCTATGTAAAGAAATAATTTCCATTAGGATGTATTCAGTGATAGCCAGGCCAGGGTGTGGGACTAACGCTTGACTATTTTTGGTTGGAAAGAGATATTTTAAGGAAATGTCCCATTCTGGACCATTGAAGGTAAAGGGTTAGGGATCACTATATTATTTAACGATACTCCACTCATACCTAGGATGAGATAGTTATTCAAACTATTCCCACCATTCACAAACGATCCACTTCCAAGGTGTTTCATTTCTAGATTCACACTTATAGCTTCTGTATAGGCTTTAGTTAGGGTAGGAGGATTTTTCTTCCATTTCACAAACATCACCATCAATGGATCAATTGTGGTGTAATAAACATCAACAACAAACAAATTATCCACAACATAAGGTGCTTGTAACTTCGAATAATCCTTTTGGAATCTATTGTTAAAAGTTGTTATAGGTTCAACGTCAAATCTTTTCATTTGAGAAAATTGATGGTACAGCAAGGCATGATCTACTGGCAATTTGAACTTAGCTAAGAACTAATTTTTCACATCTTGCCATGTCCTGACAAAATTATAAGTAGATTGATATACCATTGGTAAAACTCATGACTCAACATGTAGAGAAACAACTTGCACATGATATCTTCATGTTGTATTTTGGCTCTAAATCATGTATCCTTGAAGATACTTATATGTTTTTTTGCATGTTTATGAAGATAGTACTTTAGATACAATTTATCAAAATTCTTCAGAAGATCATTGTACACAGTGAATTCAAGAGGAGACACTATGTTAAATAAATTCATCACTATAGGTGGAGGAGGTGTCACAACGGCTTGATTTTGTGAGACTACACTGACTAACCTTAACCTTCAAGCCCTAGTTGATGTTCAATCACTAAGTTCTACAAGTGTCACACGAGGATCACTAGATTGAGAAATAGTAACCCTATGAAACTCCAACTTCCTTTATTTTTCAACAAGGAATTCCCTCCTTCTAGCGCCACTTTTGTTGATGCAGATGTTGCACACGCACACTAACAGGTAGATAAACTACCATAGAGAAATACATGAACCTACCTTTACTTGACAGATCCACTAAGAAAACTGAAATCTAAGGTAATCTTAGCTCAATCAGAAGGCTTAGGAATTTCAAGTCTTGATGCACTAGGTTCACTCAAGGTTCATTGTGTAAATTATTGTTAAACACAAGGGGTCTATGGTTTTCATTGGTTAGCTAGTATCCAAAGGATTGTAACATAATCTCAATTTGATCAATCACATGTCACTTGACAACTTCATGAAATTAAAGATTTGCAATGATATTTCATGAAATCAAATTACTTTTATATATTCAAGAAAATTTAGCATTAATCACTCTACAACTTCATGGAATTGAAAGATTTACAATAAAACTCCATGCATTTATCAATTTAAAAATATTTTCTTAAAATATTAAACATCTAATCTAAAATAAAGCATAAAAATACTAAAATGTAAAGATTTCTCCCAAGTATTATCCACACATGCCTCAAGAAATAAACTAAATCAAAGAAAATCACTCTATACTTCACTAGATTGCTTCACAAGTAGACATAGAATGTGTGAGATGAGGATTGTCAGTTTGGATCAATTGTGCTTAATCCATGATGAATTGAAGCATAATTTGCCCAAATAAACCTACATCTACCAAACAAGATCATTCAAATTGGAAATTAAACTAAGCATTTAATTGAAACTTAAAGTTACAAACTACACAAAAATAGTTAAATTTCTACTCTAACCCTTTTGAAACTTATCCTAATTTGGAATTGGTGTCGTGTTGATGTGAAACGATGAATCTTTCCCAATCCCATGATTAGTGAGCCTATTTCAGTCGACTCTATGGAAGATAATCGATGGAACCATTGTGATTGATGGATGAAAACCTATTTTATGCTAAAAATGAACATGATGCAAGCTAAGTTACTATGATTTTATTCTAAAAATGAAATGATTATGCTATTTCTAAGCTAATCTAAGCCAATTCTAAGCTAAAAGATGAAAACCCTAATTTATAAACAAACTAAGATGGATGCATGGAATCCATTAATGGATGCTCTAAGCTATGCAGTTAAAATTAACTAAAACAAGCTAAAAGTGAGTGAAATGTGAGTGTGAGTGCATATGAATTCAACAGTGTGACTTTGCAATTGAAAAGATGGATCCATTTGTCTCCAAATAGTTTCCTATTTATAGGAAAGCAAATGAGAAATGGAGGGTTGAGATCGAAAATATTAATCAACAGTCCAAGATGAAGGAGATGAGAGGAATGCATCATGGATTCTCATCAACTGATAAGAATGCATGATGGGATTTAATCAAGGTTCACACTTGCCTCAAACAAACACACTTTTGACCTACACATAGGTCAAAGGTGACTTGTTCAAAAGGTTAAAGGTTAAAACTTGCTTAAGAAGCCAAGTGAAAATATCCCTTTTCCAAATGATGGAGGAAAAAGAATATTATTTTGGAATATTCTCATGGGTGAGGAAAAAGGCATTTTGCAAATTAAAATAAAGTTTTAATTGTGCAAAAAGGGGATAAGGAATATTGCATGGGAATATTCCCTTTCCTTAGAGGAAAGTTAGTTTAGTTGATAATTAAACAAGGTTTAAACATGCAATTAAGGGATTTGGAGGAATAAGGTGATATTTATCAAATTAAATGATTTAATAAATAGGGAGAAGAGAGAGATGATATTTAATTAAATAACTTAGGGTTATTTAATTAAATAAGATGACATAGGGAATTAAATTAAATGTATTGATTTATTTAATTTAATGAGATGAAATGCTAGCATGAAAAGGGATGAATTAACCCGATAAAATTAATTAGGTTAATGGATGAAAATGATGCAATTAATTAATTAGCTAGGCTAATCCACTTAATTAAGCGAAAAGATGTGTTTGAAGAGAAAATTATGTTAGTAAACCTATTTCGAGTGTATGATAATGTTTAGGAAATTTTTCAATGTCTAAATTTTGCCCCTCTTTGAAGCGAGGTACCTATTGTTTCAGTTCAAAGAATAACGCTCTTTGGATTAAAACTACTGCCTAAACCAAAAAATAAAAAAATTCTGATTTTTTAGATAAAATAAATTTTATTTTAATTTTTTAGATGCCCCAGCGAAAGGATAAAGCTAATTCCTTGCCCTCTCGAAAAATCAGACAAAAATTTTGACTTTTGGGTTGATTTCTTGATAAAGGTAAAAAGCTACCCCAAGGGTCCATAAAGGCTCTGGGATGCAAGAATTATGCCAAAAACACAAAAAATAATGCAAAATAAGGTCCAATTTGGAAAGATTGGTGAAAATGATGATAAACCCTATCTTCAAGGTTAAATTAGGAGAAAAAACCCTTATTTTCTAGCTTAAATAAGCCAAGAAGGGTCACTTTCAATTCATTTGTGTATTCACACTTAAGAGATTCTTTCTATTTTGAGCTCTAACCCTCCAATGAAATGGCATGTTGAGAGCTTCCCAAACACATCTCTGATCGATTTTGAGAGTTCCAATGGCTTCCAGGCACATGACCACTGGTATGTAGCTCCAAACTTGATTTGAAAATTGACTTTTGGATGCATTTATTATGGAATCAAATTTGATCTTTGGCGGTGTCACTATATAGCGACACCCAAATTGAAATCAGCGATGCTCAAATGAATTATAGCAACGCTATTTGCGATTTATAATTAGGGTTTCTAATTTTAAATGGTGATGCATGCTTGTATATTGATGCACTTGCTAATTTAGAAATTAGGGTTAGGGTATGCCAGGGATTAAAATGTGATGTTCATGTGTTTGGTGACACATTTTGCGATTTGTAATTTTAAATGCTTTTTGCATCGCAATTTGAAATTTGAATATAGCGACGCTAATGAAAATACTGACACTTTTTTTTATTTATGAGTTGTAAATTTCAAATTGAGTCAAATATCCTTGATTTCCTAACACCACACGCTTTGTGGATGTAGGAGGTCTTTCCACCACTAATGTCATAGGAGCACAGGCCCACTATGTTGGAGAGACTTGGTGATTTGTCAGAGTTGTGCCAGGAGCACCTAGGATAGATTTGTTAGAATTAGGTGTTGTACACTTTGCATAATGTTTGTAATGTTTTATTTATTTATTATTATGTGTGTGGTGCACCTAGGGGTTTCTAGGTGAACGTGCATCACAAGGAGTTATAATGTTGGGGCCACTTTGTTGTATGTAACATTGGGACTTAATTGTAAAATGTAATTATTTAATATTGGGGAATAATAAAATAATAAAGTACCCAATATTAAATGTGGGGTCACATGATGTAGTATTTTTGGGCACATGGTTTATGTAATACCACTTGGTGGTTTTGTGGGAGCTTGTTTCTATAAAAGCAACCACAAGGGTAGTTGTTTAGGGTTGAATGATTACTGAGGGTTAGCGGGTTGAGCTTGTGCATGTGTGAGGGTTTGAAGCATGGCATGGGATGTGTGGATTCCATGCTTGGTCACATGGAATGCATGGATAGCATTGCTTTAGAAGTGTTCATGGAGTCTACGTAGATGTGTATTGTAATGGGTTTTCATTCTTTGAATAATACATGGAGTGTGGATGCTTTTGGAGGCTGGGTTTTTCCCTCTTGAGGGTTTTCCCAGGGTATATCTTGTGTCATCTTTGATGGGTATGTTGTCTATTCTCTTGCATGTTGATGTTGAGTATTTTACTTGCATGTTTTTCAGATTTGGGTTATGTGGAAATTGTCATTACATGACTACATAGTTTCCTTACAATATTGGCCTCTGGTATGTTGTGTATGCACCAATGATTCAGACACATCTTGCCATGATGACTACTTTATACAAGAGATGGCACAGTGAGATGTCATATTTCCACCTTTTGACAAGCAAGGCGATGGTGACCTTGGAGGATGTATGGCATATACTGTGTTTGCCCATACATGGTGACCGTGTGATCTATGACATTGATGTTGGGTTTGATGCCTCCTTGAGGTTATGGAGATGGATCAAATTGCTTTGGTTACACCACAGATCAACCTTGAGCCATACAAAGTTCATGTGCCAACCTTTAGATTGATTATCGTAGCCACCATTTAAGGTTTGGTTGCCCCAGATAGACGCAATAGAGGATTGAGCCCAAGATGGGGCTTGGTATGGCATCACATCTTGTATAGGAGGAAACTTTTTGCGTGGGGGCCTGTTATGCTAGCCTCCTTATATCATGATTTGCATGATTTTGTTTAATGTGATAGGAGAGTGATTGGTGCAGGGGTGACTCTGCTACACATTTGTGCCTGGGAGCATATTGTCATGCTTCGACCTATTGTTCAGATGACAAAGGTGGATTCAGATGATCCTGTCATTTGGAGGTATAGAGGTTCCATTACCCTGAGGCACACCAAACAAATTGGGCTCCCGTATTGGCAACTGGTGATTAATGACATGATAGTTTTCCACTAATGCTCGTGGCTTTAGATGCCACCACGGTTTGATGATATACAATAGCTATACATCACCAAGAAAACCCAATATATGTAGGGTCATGAGCATCATATTATTGAGCATTATCTACTAGATAGGGTAGCCCAACAGTTTGGAGAGGTCCAGGATAGACCTGATGATGCGTATAGGGCCATTTTTGCTAGGTTGGCCAAAGAGGTTCCCACATGGGGACCAACCATTCTAGATCCCAAGGAAATCGAGAGATTTAGGCAGTTAGTAGCTCAACCTTGGGCATATGATCAGGTTCAAGCAATAGCATAGACTATGCATGCATATGACGCTTATTTTTTTACCTCCTGACGATTGACAGATCCAACAGGTGCTCCTCCATGAGGGAGGCCTAGAGGTATGGGAGCAGGGAGATGTAAAGGACAGGGTGGCCAGGACTGCTAGGAAGGGAAAGTTCTGGGGGCTGCCTCAGTTGTACAACAACCTCTATAGGTTTAGCCACAGGTAGCACCACCACCACTAGATGTGAGGGACACACAGATACAGCAGGTGCAAACATTGACTGGTGAGCGGGATCAGGCCCGCCAACATATTTTGGGTATTACTACTGAGAGAGACCAGGAACGATAGTAGGTGGTGGTCATCATGGCCAAGAGAGATCAAACATTACAACAGGTACAGGTTGTGACCGCTGAGAGAGACCAGGAGGTTTCTAAGCACCAACAAATTGAGGTTATGATGGTGGCTACTCATGGTTGAATAGTTTCAATGTCATTGTACAAAGAGGTAGTTATAGAGGTTGCATATTATAGACAAAATTATCATCGTGATGTACTAATCGAATTGAGACAACCCGATTTTTCATAGCACAATGGTGCATGACCGCAAGCAGAGGATCAACCTGAGAGGCAAGTTGGAGAGGGTAGCAACCACTAGGGCTAGCTTTTGATGTAAAAACACTTTTTGATTTTTTTACCCCATTCTTTATCACAGATATACATTCATGGGCTCCTTTTTGATAGCCTTGTGGATATTGTACTTATGCTCGTTATACATACACTAATCTAGATTTTGTACCATGACATTCATTTTTTTATATATTTATGATACAGATGATTTATGTTGTGATGTGTTCACTTTATTTCATGCATGGATGGATAAGATGATTAAATTTGATCATGTATGGATGCACTTTACTTATGTCTATATGATATGTGATTATCATGATATGGATGGATGCAATGTTATTTTTTTTAGTATCTTTTCATGATATGTCATGGAATGAATGATATGAGATGAAAATGATGTGAATACATTTCTTTTGTATATTTTCTATGCATTTTTTATGATGAAAAGGCATGCATGTGGATATATGGATGCAAATGCTTATGATATGCAAAAATTTAAGATGCTTAGAATAACCAATGTATATTATTCATTACAACTCAAATAATTATGCAAAATGTATGATGTGTAATGATAATGAGATGTAAGTTATGATTATGCTATGATTATGAGATGCATGTATGTTGATGGTTTATTATTGTAGGGTGCATACATTGATGGTTTTTTTTGTCAACTGTCATGATGCGAGGTTAGCATGAATAGAAGATAGAAGAATAAAGAATGAATGATCATTGGATTTGATGATTGCTTCAAAATATCCAACAAGTCCATGATCCATCAAGAATTTATTAGGGATGGTGATGATACAATGCAAAATGTAGGATAAAAATGCACAATGATGAGGTACTCACATTTTAGGATTGAGATTTTTCATCATTCCTTATTGTTTGATATAACACATAGACACGATGCATCAAGGTATTGATAACTAGGATGGCGTTTTATCTAGGGTAATGGACTTTGACTTGACAAGAAGATATCATAGTTTTTGTTGACACCTTGACATACGGAAACCTCATTGGAATGCAAGTTAGAAGCTTAAAATACGTTGGACCAAAGCATATGCAATAGTCAATATTATACCCTAAATGAACTTCCTACACACAACTACGCAAGTATACATCAAGATTATTTTACAAGATTACCCACAAGCACAAAAAATGAAAGATAATGATTGATGCCCCATTCCTTTCTCTCTAAATCATTTTGATAGACATCATCGAGAGGTCCTCAGAATGGGTCATTAAAATAAATCATAAGAAAAGATCAAAGACAAACAGTCAATGTTATCTATATCTCTTGCCTAGTTTAATTTAGCTAAGGTGATAACTTATACTAATGTCCATCACAGGAAGGATACATCCTAGGACATGTTGATCAGAATTTGTTTGATGTTAGGATGATGATGCTAAGATGAGCCATTGATATAAACTTCACTGACATATTTACCTATGATTTATACTTTAGATTTTGACAATTAGGTTCTCACTTTGCGACTTTCTATACTTGTTTTCTATTTGTTTCACCAAAGGTTAAAGGTGATGATAGATTTATTATGGATCAAAGTTTATTGCGGGTGAAAGCAAGATGGGATGGATGGGTTTTGGATTTTCTTGAATATTTCAATGCTTTTGGTATTTTAAAATGTTTTGAGCCTATTTTTAGTCTTTTTGGATGTTTATGTGGATGTTT
>VDFB02340433.1:0-13024 GCA_007258455.2 Sequoia sempervirens
TATTATGATAGAGCTTGTTTTATTTTGTTATGTGTTTTTATCCGAAGCCTAAACAAATAGGCTAATCTTGTAAAAACAAAACCTCCTAATCAAATAAGTCAAAATGAAAATAGATAAAGGAGGTTAAGGACGAGTATAGGGATACTTTTAAGTGGTTATTCATTTAATATTCTTGTTAAGCCTATTTAGGCTATTTTTATGTATAAAAGGGGGGATGTGTAAGCTCTTAGGAGTTAGAAAAATAAGGGTGACATAGTCGAGAAACGGGGAGAAAGCGAAAGAAGGGGAATTTGTCGCGATTCTTGTGGTATTTCCCTTCATTGAGACGCCGGTGTTATCTTCTTAGAAGTATTGATAGTCTTAGTGCATTGATTTGGAGATTAATCGGATCGGTCACACTCCATTGGAGCGGACCCGGAGACGTAGTCACGTTTGTGGCGAACTCCGTAATCAAACTATGTTTGCATCTCTTTCTCTATTCTTCTCTCTCATTCTATTGGCATCTCTTTATTGTTTCCTGTTACCTTAATTATTTCTATGCGTTAATTTTTGTTCCGATTAACTTGGATAAATCTTTGTAAAAGTTAAGCATTCAGTGCAGTAGTCTAGATCCTATACAAATCTTGCATCCTCTGTTGTTGGAGGGACCACTCTCTACCTTTGCTTTTTCGGGAGATGTGAAATCCCCATAGACGAGGCAAGAGGTGCAGAGGAAGAGGAGGAAGAGAAAACTGCAGTAGATATCACCAAAGTGTTCGTCATATCTACAAGTTTCGGGAAGGGAGAGACATTCAAAAGGGAAATCAAGAGAGGTAGCTCCATCGAAGGAGCAATGAACACTTGCACCTTTTCTAGGGTCAGGTGCATTTGTACTCACAATGGAAGATGGAAGCGATATGGAGTTAGATTGAACAGAAGTAGAGGGGAGGAGACAGGAAGACGCAACAAGAGGCCCTGATACAGGGGTGGTCATCTCCACTTCCTTTTCAAGGAGGCCTACTCATCCATGAGATCCTTTTTCTGATTCTTGCACTTGCACGCAAGGTAGTTTATGTGACTCTTTGAACTAGAGGTTGGAGGCTGCGACGAAACAAAAGGCTCTTGCTCGATGATGGGAGTTTCCACTAAAATTTCCAAAAGAGGGAGAGGCTCTTGAATGGGAGTAGGAGGAGCAAGTTGAGAAGTAGCAGGAGGATTTGAGGCAAGTGCCTCAGCAATAGACCTCTTCTCATTTACTGCTTTTGGAACAGAAGCGATAGGAGGTTGCAGAAGCCGAGACATAAAGGATTCCCCATGGGGACTTTTTTCTTTACCATACAAATAGTACCAAGGTCTAAGTGATTTAGTAGGGAAGTCTGATATCCTAATCTTGGGTCTACACCAAGGAGGGATCATTAGACTTAATGGGTAAAATTCAGGTTTCCTCATCCAATACTCCTCCCAAGAAAGGGGAGTGGATGAGTTAGCCTGAGAGGAGGCAAGTTTCTCCTTCCCTTTTTGGGAAGAGGGGGCAGCTGGATATTGTGCTACAAGAATAGTCAATTTTGGTTGTCACTTGCCCCCGGTCTTATACTTCACATAGTTTTTGTAAAGTAGGTCTTTTCTTGGAGGAAGCGTACCAACCAGGGCAGGCCAAAAATGGTCTAATGAATATCCCCCACAGGATACCAGAGGCTGGTATCTAGTGTCATGCACTACATGCATAACACCTTCATGGGAGAATTTTAGGCATTTATGAATAAAGGAGGCAATTCCATTCATTGAAGCTATCCAAGGTATGCCTAGCTTCATCCTAAACAAATATGACTCTGAAATGACATAAAAAAATTGTGTCAACAACCCTAGGTCCAAATAGGATAGACAAAGGTATCGAGCCATATGACTTCAGACAAAGACCATCATGCGTATAGATGGTGGATTTTGTTTCTTCGTACTCTTTTATGTGTAGTGAGTTAAGCCACAACATCTCTTATGTAATAAAATTCACTCAACTCGCAGGGTCTACTAAAACTCCTGTCACAATGTTTCCATTGAGGCGAGCGAGAATATAAAGGGGAGGGGGCTTGTTATTTAAGGGTAAGTCCCACAAAGTGAATGTCATGTCTAGGGATACGAGCATAGGTTGTGCGATAGAAGTAATTGTGACCATGTTAACACAGGCCTCAAGTTGAGTCATATAATAGGTGGGATCGACAATCATGTTAGAAAAATGTGATGGAAATGGGTTCATGTATATTTGCAATTCACTATTCGCTTTCACCACCAATTTATTTGTATTATGTTTACTTCCATAGAGATGAATAGTACCATCCCCAATGCGGTCATGTATCTCATGAGGCAGGCACATATAGCATTTGGTATCATGTCCATTAACTCGATGGTACTGACAATAGGTACTTGCATCATACCAACTAGGGTAAGGTTCCTTAAGAGGTTTATGGTTTGTAAAGGTTACGATCTTTTCCTTTACTAACTTTTGAGAGATGGAAGAATAAGATTTTGCTAACTTTGTGAACTTTCGGTTGCGTTTGGGGTCATTGTCATCCACAACAGCTACCACATTGATAACAACCTTTCCTTTTCTAGAGATCGATACAATGGACTTTCCTTCAGAACAGGAGCATGAGGAGGATCCCCCAAACTAAACTACCGTCTGTTGGTACTCTCATTGGGTTGCACACAAATGCACGAAAGAAGGATACTTCATAAGGGATAAATTTTCCTACCAAGGCCTTTGCAAGTTCCCTATGAATACCTTATGCACGTTAGAATTGGGTAGCGAATACAATATTTGTGAGAAAAGTGCTTGATACTGTGCTATAAAATTGGTATTTTTTTTATTATCACCTTGTTTATATCAGACAAGATCCAAAAAGGACATCTTCGGTCCAATGTTAGCTTGGAATTGTCATAAGAATTGGTTTACACGTTGGTAAAATGAGATAATGGAATTATCAGGCAAGGAACAGTACCACTCGAGTGTTGTATCCTTGAGAGATCGAGAGAATAGTTTTTCCATCAACGTGTCATGATGGAAGAAATATGTGCATAGGGAATTAAAGGCAGACACATGTGTTTGTGGGTCCCCTTTTCCACTATATTTTTTGAATTTAGGAATCTTCATTCCTTGAGGAAAGGGAGTGTTCAAAATTGTGACTGACAATGGGCTATGCTAGAAGAAGGGTTGGAAGATAGGTTGGGTAGAGGCTTGGGAGAGACTCTCCAACTAGATCTGCATCTTACCCATATTAGAGGTGTGAGGAATGAGTTAGGCAGAAAAGATATGGGACTGGGCCTGCACTAGAGCGCCACGAGGCCACTGGGAGGCTGGGCCTCCTCTTCGAGCCACTGCTGGTACCTGCCAGCCGGGACCTCCCGTGGGGAGCCATGCCTTCCAAAGCCACCACCACTTGACCTCCATCCGAAATCCCACTTCCACTAGCTTTTGTGTGAGGCCCCACCTGCTGGCCCATTTGGGTTATCTCACATAGAGCCTCACACTAGAATTGCGTGGAGGTGAGCTAAAAGCCAGGGGATCCATTCACTTTGGTGGTTTCCGGATCTCACCGGAGGTGAGGGAATGTTAGTAAAGTCTGACCATTCAACCATTACCCCACCAGAAACACATGGGAGGGCATCCAACGATTTCCCTAAATTCGAAAATGCTCCTCATGGTCTGGTGGCTCCTTTTGTGGGATTGTTCGAGAAGGAGCACATGCGTGAAATAAAACTAGAGAGACTATCAAGGATTTTTATGCACGATTTTGGTCTTTCAACCATATACTTTAGTTTGTTGATAGCAGGGCAGCCCTAGCCAGCGGGTCTCCTTTCCAAGTGATGGGCCGAAGTCACCCAACCCTTTGCTAGAGGCGGGCATGCATGAAGGTGGCGACGCCATGTCAGATGGTGGTGATCACGGGGAGGAGTGGGGGCGTGAGTGCAGTCTCGATCGAGAAAGTCTCTGGCATGGCCGCTGCTCGTGAGGCCAGCAGGTCCAGCAAAAGGAGCTCTAAAGAGAAACTAGTAGTGAGCTTGTTATACCATCAGGAGAGTGTAAATTACACTTCTCCCAACAATATACCCAGAGGTTGTGGATTGGGTTGTGACTCTCATCAACCTTCACAACACTCAAGGGCACAATGATCACAAGGTATAAGGGAAAATCCTCAACACCAACGAATGAACAAACGTTGGTTCACGTCGAGTTCACCAAAAATGTAAGAGAGGGGGACCAACCACATTCAAGAACCCAGGTCATGGAGAGCCAAGAGTGGTAGGCTACCCCAACTTACCTCACTCTAAAGGTGTGTCTTGAAATGAGGGATGAGAATGATGAGGACTATAAGGTCCTTCAATCACTTTGTAGACTTAAAACTCAAAATGGGGCTAGGCGAGCCAGTTTTTGGGCTCAACACTGTGCCTCAAGTAGCTCTCTACCCTAGGACAAAAGCACAGTTTTGGGATGACAGCACGATGTGCTGGTGTCTCTCAAGTGCACTGATGTTCATACGACCAGAGGACCAAAAATATAGTAGGAACTGCTAGAAAACGAGATGACAACCTAGCTAGTGCTTTCAAAGGGAACAAAACAAAACTCTAAAGTAAGAGATATACAAGCGAATATGATAAAGCAAGTATATTAAATCTAGGATGACAAAGATGATCTCACAAAAGAGCATGTTAGCCAATTAGCTCCAAATGCACGTCCACCTACACACACAAGAAAGAGGAAAATTGTTGGGGGTTGCCAGAGTCACCTGGGTTCGGGCCCCATACGGTGTTACCTCCATAGGACCCTTGAGAGATGCCTTCAGAGAAAAAGTAAGTAAAGGGAAAGGAAGTAAAAGAACACAATAAACACACAAAAATAATTAATGCTATCAACTTCAAATCATAGAGGAGAGGGTAGAAAATGCTTACCACCTCCACCAAGAGCTCACTAGCTAATGGAGGAGAAAAAGAGAGGACTCAAGCCCCTGCTACAATGGTGTTGCTCCATACCTACTCTACGAAGTTGATGGAGTGTTGTTGCTGCTACTATGGAGTTCCAATGTGTTGCTTGAGAGTGGTGGATGCTAACAGAATGCTAAAAGAGAGTGTGTAGAAGGCTAGATGAATGCTTAGAGGATTATGTAGAAGATCAAGTTGTATGAAGAAGATGAAATGCATGAAGGAAGAGTGTTTTTGAAGGTGGGATGAGAAAAATAGCCATATTTAGGTCAGTTTGTCAAAGAGAGGCATTACAAACTGACCCCAATGGGAAGTATAACACATATTCCAGCTTCAGACGTGGGAATCCATCAAGGACGCAAGTGTGTTGCGCAGATGTTTGCACACTGCGTGGGCGTCCCTAACAATTATTCTTCTACTAACGCAAAAAATAGATGCCAAGTGGAACGAAGGCAACTAGCTCATGTGGATTTTCGCCTTCGGATTTGATTTTATAAGGTGAGGAAGTGTAAAGGGGGAATTTTCATTAGGGGTGAAAATTCACTCCTATATAGCATTCATCTAATCTGTAGTTAAATCTAGGTTTTAGTTTCATAAATCAAAAAAATTGTCATTCTTTGCATTAGCTTTAATTGATCTAATTGAGTGCATTGTTTGGAAATCAAAATTAGGATTAAAAGACATCATTTTTAAGTTTTTTCATAGTATAATAAAAAAACTATCTTGTTTAAAATCTAAAAATTTGCATAAGAATTCATCATGGACATGTGTATGGGTAATATATGGAAGACATTAAAATATTTGGTAGATGTTTCAAGTTGTGAATTTGGTGAAGACCCTAATGCAATTGAGAGTATTAATGAACCTTCACCTCCTAATGAATGTCCCTGTGAGATGGATATCTTAGGTCAAGATGAAGATAGCATGCAATAATTCATACAAGACTCCCTACGAAACCTTGAAAACAATGCATCCTTTTATCCATCCATGCAAACACCACCTATAATCCCATCACTTGATAGATTCAACCTCTTAAATCCTAAAATGGAAGCACAGAGCAAGCCTCAACCATCAATCATTAATGAAATTGGTCACAAGGACAATAATGATACTCTTCTATCCTATGTTCATTGAGTTACCACTATACCTATTAACTTAGAAGAGAGTTATGGCCAGGGCTTTAAGATCTTAAGAAAACAAGGATGTGACATAGAAAATGAGCATTACATTCAAAAAAATTTAGAGAAAATCCCATCTGAGGATACCAGGGGGTTAGGATATCAAGATCTCCCTCCCCCTTGCACATATCCTCCTCCTCCATCTCCACCTCAACAAGTTGCCCAATCAAGCAAAAGGAAAAAGCCTTATAAACTCAAGAATTTGTAATTTCCTTATCCTATGTTTGAGAATGACAAATCCTTACATAAACTTCTTATTCATAGACTCATAACATTACCTTTTTTCAAAGAAAATCAAAAAGGAAAAAGCACAAGCATGTCTCATTGTCAATATCATATAACTCTCAGACATAGTATCGATGAATGTGGCGTGTTAAAGAAAATTATTAGAAAATTTTCACCATTCTCACATGAATATTATCATATAATCCATTAAAAATTTATTTTTTTCTCCTTACCATGTGATAGTTGTAGGATCATAACATACTCACAATTGCATGTTTTATATTTATTGCAAATCATTTTTATATTGCAAGGAGCTCATTCTCATCACTCACCTCATCTCATCCTAGTCTTGCACTTAGTGGGGGAAAGGAGTTAGATAGCCTTTTCCTAGTATGACACTTACCGTTGTCCCTTTGGGTAGTTATTTGCCTTCCACATATGATGAACAAGATTGGGATGCAAATGACCTACTATAGGTTGACTCACATGTGCCATACTAGTCTTCTCTTTGTGTTCTTTCTGATTACATGTGTGTAATGCGATCCCACCATAGTATGGTGTGTGGCGTGTCTTTATATGTTTGTGAGCCTACTTTGGATGACCCTTTGTGACTTTGTCTGTGCAAGGATACAAAGGAAGCGAATCTGTTGTGACATTCTTCTATTTATATCTACATTCTTCTATATGTCATAAACCTTTGTCTTGTGTTTTCCTTCTGGGGATGACACAAGGTTTCGGGACATTCAAGCCTCTTCCATGTTGACCCAAAAACATCTATATGTTATCTCTCTATGTTTCATTCTTTCTTTATGCTCATTGTTCCATGAGTCATTTGGGGAATGATGATAGTTCCAAGCACGATTATATCACTGCAACAACGAAAAACATTGACCCTAGATCCATGGATCCCTTATGTGTTAACTTAGGATTGCATATGGGGGGAAACCTTCCTTTCATGATGTATCTCTATTCTAGAAACATATGTTTTACATATAGATTTCCAAATAAAGCTCTCATGTATTGGCATTTCTCGTGTGTGTTCTACTTTAAAGTAATTGCTCACAACATTGTTTAGCAATTTCTTTAAAGTTGCGGCATATGCATCCCCACTCACAGTTTGCTTCAAATTGTGGTCTTCTTACTTTCATGTGATGTGTCTTCTTGGTGGTGTCATTTGGCTTGATGTCCTTCAAGATTGTGACCTTTCTGAGCATATGACATTCCTCTTAGTGGTGATGCTACATATTGCATTCCCTACGTTGTGAATCTTTTATCCTTAACTAGTCCTCTCTTGGAGACATTAAGCATGATGTTCCCTAAGGTGATACCTTTCATGAACTAATCAAAACCCCTTTGAATATCCTACTGCATGTATCAAGGATACCAAGCATAACACAACTTTCTTAAGAATGGAGCCTTTTTCATGAGTGATTAGCATAACACAACTTGCTAACCTTGTGACCAATTTTGTGTCATCTTATCAACGTTATAAGGAGGTATAGCTTTTTTATGGTTAGTACAATGGGAACCTAGACCTGGCATGACTTCCCATTAGCCACTTTTTGGGTCTCACCTAGTGAACAATAGATTTTCGCTAGCCCATGTGAGTGCATTTTGGTTTGCATAGTGGATAGCGAGTTTCCATTTGTAAACATTTTTAGACAAACAACTAAGGCTTGATCAATACCAATTGGACAAATGGTCGAGGCTTGATCCGCCCCTCTTTTCTCTTCATTTAATTTTGGTCATGAGATCTTAGATCTTGGGGGCTTGATCATCCTCCTTGACCTTTGTTGTCTTATCTTTCCAATAGGTGTACAATTAGACCTCTCTTGACACTTGTTTGACTACTTTAGTGTGAGTTTGAGTGTAGGTCTCATCCTCTCACCAAAGTGGGGGCTAAATGTAGTGTCGAAAAATGTACTCTTTTACATTTTCACACCATGTTTGGGTCCCTTAATTAAATGAACTTAATTAAGCCTCTAATTACCTAAATTTTGCATTTACAAGCCTAATTAATTGCAATTTTTAAAAATGGAAACATGATTTAATTAACCCATTTATCATTTCTAATACCAAGAAATGAATAGGTCATGATTATTTAGGTCAAGACCCATTTTCCCTTCGGCGAATGGGTCCAACTTAAGATCACAATTTAAATTTTAAATATGTTTTTGGAGGCAACTTAAGGTCCTAAATTCAAGGTTTAAATGTCGGCTTGTAATGTTTAATTTTTGAGAAATTAGAAAATCATCTATAAAAGCAAGGTTATTTTATCAATTTAAATCCTAGCAACATAATTCCAATTTCATAAGAGAAAAGATTATTGTCAAAGGTGTTCAAGAGCATATTTATCTAGCACTTGTTGCAACATTCAAGATATCAAGCATCATGCATGTTTTTTGAGCTAACATTGTGATGTAGGTATCAAGTTTCAAATCAAGATTCAAGCTACCAAATCAAGATCACATCAACAATCAATCTATTTCATACAAGATATACTAAGTTGCAGTCCTTCAAAGGTTTCAAATCAAAGGTTTGGTTAATTGCAACATAGCAATTGTTCATTCATTAGTTCTTTCATATTTCATTGTTTCAATTCAAGGTTTAATTACAAAATGGGGTTTGACCAAGGAAAACCCCCATTCACCAAAAAAAAAATCCTCTTGTGTTTGTGTTGCAAATTTTAGGTTGAAGAAGGATTGAAGATATCTCAAAGTGCAAAATTGGAAAAGTTGTCAAAGTTGTCATCAATCCATGGAAAATCACCTACAGGATGTATTTCCAACTTTTCGACTATGAAATTCAAAGAATTCGGGAGTGTACAGACACAGGAGTAGAGGACCTAGAAAGAAATTTCAGAGAGCCTTACAAAGACCCATTCACCCTAGGGAGAATCTGTCCTAGATGACACTCTACAACTTTTAATGTAACAAAATTTTGGTGAAAGGTGCAAAAATACTAAACCTTCTCAAATATTTCTCAAAGTTGTGGGTTTTGATAGATTAAGGTTTAATCTTCTAATTTCATATTTCACATTGCAATTTTGGTTTGATTTGCTATTTTTAGTCTTTCTCCCAAAAGTGTTTTTTCAGCAGATATGCCTCATCCTAAATCATAAGGAAAACAATAAGATTTCCTTCAAGGTTGAATCACCTAAGGGTTGAAAGTCAACCTTGGCTCAAGGGATCTTTTTTCTAACGAAATAGAGGAAAATAGGTGTATGAAACCCCATTTTTCCCTTTCTAGCTATAGTAAAATTGGTGAACCCCTAATCAACACATCTCACACCTTATTTTCCTAGGTTTTAGATACTAACAACAATGTTATCATTGGGATTTCTATAATCTTTCGGTGAATTTTTTTGCCATGAATTTAGCGTCCAAGGTTTACAGTGTACAATGTGCCACATATTTTTCTTGAATAAAAGTCTTTTCAATAAATTAGGGTTTCATTTTAATCAACTTTATCATTTTTTGAAGATTTGTATGAACACCCAGTGATGTGATTGTTTATTAAAATACCTCTCACATAGATGAAGAAGTTGAAATAGTTTGAATTATCATTTTTTTAGTTTTTTGGTGTGGCAATGACATTGGTTGATTCATAACAATGGGGTTTTGTTTTTGATTGATGGGTAAATAGGTTTTAACAAGTTCTTAAAACTCCTTTACAACAAAAATTAGCAAAAAAAGTAGCTGGTCAAAAACAAGACAACCAATGATGACTCAATTATTTCTAAAATAGCTTCTAATGCAAATATGTAGCTATACTTTATTTGGAAATAAGAGCACAGTACATTCTCTTATTGTTTATGCATATAGAACTAAAATGTCACATCATGAAAGCAATTATCTTTCTAACCATGAATGAAACCTTAGCTCTAAAACATTTTTTTGATAGTAGACGTGATGTTTCCTTAGTCCATGTAAATTAATTAGTATGCTTTTGGAATTAACTCCATAAGACCCAAAATATTGATACACAAAATACTTATAGAGTCAATTTCAAGTAAATTACCATTCATGTTTTTGATGTTAGACCATGTTGAAAGGAAGGTTCGCTTGTTTTAAAATCTTACGAGATAGATACACATCAATTCATCCTTCTTTAGGTACCCTAAACTTATCTTAGGTAGCACATTTCTACGAGTACTTTGTTCATGTGAAGGCCCTAAGCATGATGGTGGGTTGGTACTGACTCTTTATGGCTCATATGTATGTTGTTTGACAATGTCTTTTAATTGATGATATGAAATGAAACTAAAAGCCTTCTATAAAACTAGATATAATTTATTTCAATTTGACATATAGTTGGATAAATGAGAGAGAATCTTATACACCCCACATCCAGTATCAAGTGCAGTTTGAACAATGTCATCTTTCATTCCTAGAATCAAATCTTCCATTTGATCCACATGTTCACTGACTCCTCTAGGAAGCATTGTACCTCCACCTAGCAACATAAATTTCTCCACTTCCTCACAAATTTTTATTTTATTTTTTATTATTAATCCACTTATAAGGAACATTCCTATAGTAAAACTATCGATTAGAACTAAAAATCATAAAATGATGCAAATTCATCATAACAAAAACCATTAATTGATATATGAGCAACATAGTCAAAATTATAAAGAACAAATTATAAAGTAACTTGAAATAACATTACATTTTCTTCTTTTATAGTGGATATAGGATATAATTAAATATTATATTATTATTTTAATATTTTATTATTTTCCAATCCAATCACTGCCAAGGCTAAATTATATATCTTAATAAAACCTCATTATTATAGTTAGACATAGTGTAAGTTGGGTTGGGTGTTCTCCAATGGTAGCCTAGCTATAGCTATGTTGTTGAATGACTTTTATAGTAGCCCTTGCACTATCCTTGTTTTTGGTTCCAAGCCTTGTTCTTTTTAATGTAATAATATCCTATAATATTATAATACTTAAAATAATATAATTTTAATAATAGTATAATATTATTTTTTAATAAAAAAGGGTTATAATAATGGTGAGAGAAGGCGCAGGTGAGTGAGCGACATAAGTAGAGTAGGAATGCCTGTTGGAGTTTATTAGGCAGAGGGTTGCAAGTGAGAAGTGGTGTAATACTCAAAGGAAAAGACAGTGGGAGGCTTGCAATTGTGTCACCAAAAAGTGTATACCTTGCTTGATATGGGAATAATTAATGATAAATTGGACTTAATGAGGCCTTGATTTAGTGTTGTGAGGTATTTTACACATCCACACTAGGTCTTGGACCCTTGCAAACTGAATAAAATGCATTTAACAATGTCTTGTAAAGGTGTTGTAAAAGACTTTCACGCCTCTCTACACTTAATGGACATACCTTTCCCTAATTCAATGTTATAAAACACATTTAATGGCATTCTCACATTAATCTAGAAATCTTGTAACTTAAACCTAATCTTAATCTAGTGTTGTAATGTGTTTTATGCATTCACATTGGATGTTGTGCCTTTCTAGGCTATGTGGACGTCATTTTAGTGTTGTAAAGTGTATTTAATCACACTTTCACATTGAAATTTGTGTCCCTAGCCCTAATTACTCTTTACATAATCATTAATAGGTCCCTATGGCCCCGTATTGTGCATCCCAAGGCTTAATTTGATCAAACAACCAACTAGAACAACCTAGAAGCCCGATTTCTTCATTCCTAGACAATCCAACTGGCAAAAGAGCCCCTGTAGGACCAAGTCCCCCATTTGGGTGACTTAGTCCCATTTGGGCTATTTTCAAGGTTCAGGTGGGAAAAATTGGAATTTAAGTTTATTTTTCCTTCATGTCGGCCTTGGGGATCAAATTAATGGGAAAATTAGGAGGATTGCCTATAAATACAAGCCTTTAAACCCTAATTCATAATCATCTTAACTCATTCATCTTATTCATTATTTATCTTCTCTCTCAAGTCAAGCAAGCTAGGGTTTTAGCATTCTAAGTCATCAAGATAGCTTTCAGGGACATTTAAGGGAAGATTCTTCATCTTTTGCTACAAAAAATCAAGATCTACCTTAATGTAAAGTCTCTAAATCCATTATTCCATGCTTCATTACATTGTTTCTTCATTTTGGTTTAATTACCTAAAAGGGGTTTGACCAAGGCAAACCCCCATCCCTAACATCCACCATTTCTTTCTCTTTCCTTGTGTGTTTGCAGATTTAGGTACTTTGAAGGTTTGAAGATCATTGAAGAATAGTTTGAAAATTTGTTGAAAACCTCTCCTTGTTTGTAAAGTCAAAATATCCACTAAAAGTCACTTTCAGTGCCGAAAATCAGAGTTTCAGAACCAGACACTTGTCAAGAACCGAAGTGTAGACTAAGGGATTTCGTTTCCACTTTCAGATTTTTAGAAATTCAGAAGTGGACTAAGTCACAAAAAGTGGTGACTTAGTCCCATGGAACCTGTTTTTGGAGGTTTCAATAGATTTGGATACCCATTTGGCCGAAACGAGCTCTGGAGCAGTTTTTCCAGATCTGGGACTAAGTTGCCTAGATTGGCACAAGTGTCATAGTTGACTCCTACACCAAGTTTTTCAGGATTCCAGACCTACATTACATCCTTTTTCAGCTTCCAAGTGCACACCTTCGGCTTCATCAATTTCTGTTACAATTTACCTTCATTTCTAGGTCCTTTTGCATATCA
>VDFB02340434.1:0-63318 GCA_007258455.2 Sequoia sempervirens
TAAAGAATTGTCATAGGCAACATATTGCATCCTTTTCATTATCATTACTTGATAAGCTGTTTGTTTTTATTTAAACAACCTCTTTATTAGCATCTTGTTATTGAATCAATTTCTTACCTATCTATTTAATAAACAGCTTGATGATAATGAAAATCATGGTAATCTTTACTAGAGAATGATATCCAGGCAATCGTCAAAAGATCAAGTGTTATTTACTGTCAGCAGCTTACCATCTAAATTAATTATTCAATAATCTTAAATGTATGATGTGACTACCTGAAATAGAAAATGGCGTCCATAAAAGAGAGCAACCAACAAAGGAAGCACAAATAGAACTTTAACTACAAGCTGACTATGAGGGTCTTTTCCTCCAGCTGTTCCCGGGAGGGATTCCTCCAATGTCACTCGAACATCCTGCCAATCAAACCAGGAAATAAACTTAACTAATTGTGAGCATTGATCTCCTAACAGTGTATAATGCACTTGAATAAAAACGCAAAAACGACAAGTGGCTACTAAATGATCTTCAATTTAATACTAACCATGTGCAAGCTAAATAAACAAAGGTCATAAAGAATACAAATAAAATTTGAACTTTATACACATCACTGTACTATCAACAAGTGATATAAGAAATTAAAGAATCCTAAATCACATAGTTATGACCTGCCAAAGATCAACAGGCTTCAAAAGCCAAGCTGTCCACCAATCCCATGGTTTAAGCGGACCAAGCGTGTAATGAACAACTCGCAATTCATTTGCATCTACCATCCACTGCATCAACAAAATAATGATAAAAGTGAGTTTTACCAATCAGAAATACATAAAAATAAACCATCCACCAATCATGTGGTTTAAAATCTCAAATTATAAGCTAAATACATTCAAGTCCCTTGCATTCATTGTGTATAAAAAATGAACATTTTTAATTCATACAATATCTTAAACTGAAATCTATTGCAAACACATTAAACAAAAAGAATATTGCTTCTAGAAAGAGTTTATAATTCATCTAGCTTAAATGACAACAAATTACACCGATGTAGCCCAGGGACACATCCCCAACTTTTGGGGAAGTTCCTAGGAATGGGGATATCTCAAGTGTGACAGAACGAGGATGAAAAATCTCCCTGCCAACTCAAATGCCCAAGCCTCCACAAGGGGCCATCCCCAAGACTTTCTTACAAAGCAAGAATGTCTTTGTGAATGTTCCTCCTTGGGGGGAGATTTTCAAACATCCCTCAACCATATCAGAGACAACAGGATGTCCCCAATGGCTGGAAAAAATAGTCAATTTTACTTTTTTAGATTTTGAAAAGAAAAAAAGTATAACCCTAAACCTAAACCTAACAGGGGGTCCCAGCAAGGTTGCCCAACCTTAAGAACCTACAAAAAAGAAAAGGAATAGAGAAGAATAGGTGAGAGAGGAAGAGGAAGAAGAGTAGGATCACCACCAACCACTCAAGGTATGTTACCATTTTCCAATTCCCACTGATCATTCATCTTCCCATTTTCAAGTTTCTACTTCAAAGTTTGAACTAGATACAAATTGAAAATCATTCATGAAGCTGTTTTTAATAATTTCCATAAATACTACGTATTAAATAATGCTAGATGGCATTGCAACTTTTGTGTATCCTATGCATTTGCACCTCGTGCAATGTGAAGTAAGAAGAAACAAAATGAAAATCCTTGTTTCTATGACCAGTGACTATTCGAACTAATAAAAATTGAAAATATCCTATCCTCCTTTGCCACATGAATGTAAACATGACTCTAGAACACTCAAAAACGAAAAACATAAAGTTTATCTCTTCTAAAAACGTCCTTTGGACGTCTTGTCCTTCAACACCCTACAA
The DNA here is from genome assembly GCA_007258455.2 of Sequoia sempervirens. NCBI lineage: Eukaryota > Viridiplantae > Streptophyta > Pinopsida > Cupressales > Cupressaceae > Sequoia > Sequoia sempervirens. Next base: position 1,860 of record VDFB02340434.1, read on the forward strand.
GAACACATGTTCAAAATGTCAATAGCACAATCGCAAACCTCTAGCCAAATAAACATGGGTAAACCTAGGTCATGGAACATGGCATTTGTTGTCTTTGTTATGGACCTATTCTTCTTCACTACAACTCCGTTTGGTTGAGGGTTTTAAGGTTGAATTAGCTCCCTATTGATCCTTGTATTAAAATAGTAACTAGCATAGTTTAATGCTCTATCACGTTCCTTTAATTTAGCTTTGTAACTCGTGTTACTTCTTCCGTTATTTTCCGTTTTGATAAAATCATGTCTCCATGATTGTTGGTCACCTGCATTGTAATCTATATATTCTTTGCTTAAGTAATATATCATGAGATAATTTTACCAACATGGTATCAGAGTGGGAGCCGGTCTGGGCGCTTATCTAATTGGGCTTTTTTTTTTTCTGTCTCTCTCTGAAGGCTTCGCGATCTGGGTGTGTCTTGTGCTCGCGTTTTCTACATATCTTCTGGGTGTGTCTTGTGCTCGCGTTTTCTGCATATCTTCTGGATGTGTCTTGTGCTCGCGTTATCTGCAGATCTTCTTGGTGCGCGATTTCGTTAGTTTTTTGGTGCGACTTCAACTTCTGGTTTATGGACGAGATTTTTATGCCCTCACAGGTCGCGTTTTCCTATTCAATCAGGTCGCGTTTTTCTATTCAATTAGGTCGCGCAATTCTCTTTTTCAGGACACGTGTTTTTTTATGAGTTTTGGCCGCACGAGTGTCTGAAAGCAAATCGCGGGGTCAAAACGGCTGAAGGGTTTCAACAAATTTCCGGAGAGAAATTGCGCAACTTTTTTCTCTGTTCATGGACCTACGTGTAGGTATTTTCATCGACGATTTGCGTGCCTTTTTTCTAGGCGACAGATCTGTGAAACTCACGCCATTTTTCATGGCTATATCTGTGAAAATCGCAGAAATTATTGGTCGCATTTTTCGTCTATTCTTTTTGGCGCAATTCTATGAAAATTGTGGGTGTTCTAATCACAGGTTCTGCTGTTTTGCATTTTTCTAGTGTTGACCTTCATTCTAGCGGGATTTCTTCTCTTTTCTGCCTCGGGTTTCTGTAAAAATCACCTAGGGTTTCTGGATCGAGGTGATTTTTTGATGGCAATATGAAGAAATAAATTTTTTTTGGAGTCAGTTTTGCCAATTTTCTGGAAAAATAAAAATTTGCAAAGAGTTTTTGAAAAAAAATTCTTCAAAAATTTACACAGAGTTCTAGAAAAAATTTTGTTGTCTTACAATTACTAAGCCTCTTTTCCAAACGATTTTTGAAAAAATCGGAATTTTGCCAGCTGATCGCTGAATTACCTCATTTTTCGTGCTTTGGAAAATGAGAGGGATGGCGTCTTTGTCCAATATTATGTTGGAAAGTTCACAGAGGTTCAATGGAAAGAATTACAACACGTGGAAGCCGAGGATGCTTACCATCTTTGAGTACTAGTGTCTAGATGTGCTTGTTCTAGGTATAGAAGTTCGTCCCACTGTTGCTAGGAAGGATCAGGACAAGTATGATGGAAGTAATAGGGAGGCAATCATGGTTCTTAAATTATCTATCGCCGATGACATGTTACCAGAAATGCTTTCTGGTAAATCTGTTGTGGAGATCTGGAAGCATTTGAAAGATCTTCATGAGACCTCAGACAAGGGAAGGGCTTTCTTTCTAAAGAATATGCTCTTTTCTATTATGACGGATGACCAAGTGTCTTTGTAAGAGCACTTGATGAAAATCAAAAATATTCGCGATCAATTGGAGGCTATTGGTCATAAGATAGAAGAGGAGGATATGGTGGTGATCACTCTGAAAAGTTTGCCACGTTCCTACGAGCACTTCATCGAAACGTTCAACATTACATCCACCAATGTTGACTTGAAGTTTGATGAGATGTCCAACAAGCTTTTGCAGCAAGATCGGTGGAAGAAGCAGTTTGGGAGCAGCAGTGAGTCTCCTAGTGTTGAACAAGCATTTACTGCCAACGACATTGGCAGAGGCAAGTCCACTCAGTAGAAAGGATGAGGCAATTCGGAGGAGGGCTCCAAGAAGTCTTTTACTTGCCATTACTGTGGGAAGATTGGTCATATACATAGGTATTGCAAAAAGCAGTTGGCTGATGAGAAGTCCAACCAGGAAGCATCTTAGCAAAGTGCTCATGTAGCGGAGTAGACTGAACAGAAGGAGTCTACACACTATGCATTTTGATGACCAGCACAATATGGGTAGACTTAGTTTTTTAGTTGACAAATTAAGCATTAAGGGAGGGTATTAAAATAGTAACTAGCATAGTTTAATGCTCAATCACATTCCTTTAATTTAGCTTTGTAACTCGTGATACTTCTCCCATTATTTTCCGTTTTGGCTAAAATCACGTCTCTGTGATTGTTGGTCGCCTGCATTGTAATCTATATATTCTTTGCTTAGGTAATATATCATGAGATAGTAAAAAACACCTTGCATCCTTGCAAAAGCCATAAAAGTCCTTAGAGGTATACTTGCCTCCATTGTCAAACCTCAAAACCTTAATCTTCCTACTTTTCTTATTCTCCGCAAGAGCTTTGACCTCTTGGAACTTCCCAAAGACCTCATTTTGGTCTTCATAAAATAAATCCAAGTTTTCATTGAGGAATCATCAATAAAATAAACATAGTAAATGTTGCCAACCAATGAAGTTGTTGGCATTGGTCCACACACATCTAAATGAATTAAATCAAAAATCCCTCTTGGTTTGTACTCGCTAGTAGGGAAAGCAATCTTGCCATGTTTGTCGAGTGCACAGCCCTTGCACACTCGTCTTCTCTATCTTGAATTCCAATGATCCTTGCACCATGTCTTTTAAGAGAGGTAATGCTCTGTAGTGCAAGTGACCAAGCTCGCATAGTTGGTCACTATCGTTCAACAAGGCTCCATGATTAATCAAATCAGCAAGCAACCTATAAAGACTTCCCTCTCAGACACCTCTAGCCAAAATTTGACTAGGATCTTGGTTGTGATCTTTGAGAATGACTTGTTGACCATCAAACTCAATCACACACCTAAGATTTGTCATTGCTAATATTAAAAGCAAGATCTTTGTTAACCCAATAATATATAAGACATCTTGAAGCTCAAGAACATCATCTAAAGGCATATGGAAGGAATCAAATCATGTCACTATAATTGCATATGTGGCATCATCATCAAGCTCCACCTATACACTTGTCATTCTTGAAGTATGTTAAAAGCCTTCTTATTGAGTATCATGTGTTTCAATTGTCCACTACTCACATATTAGCCTACACCAAAAACAATGTTAGTGGATAGGCATGATACCATGGATAAGGTTGTCTCAAGCTTGGATAAAAGCTCAACCACTTTTGAAGCTTCTCCACTTACTACAAACTACTTCTATTGCTACTGCTTGTTCCTCTTTCCTTTGAGGGCACTAAGAAGCATAGTGGTCATTTTTATGGCTTAAGTCTTTCTTCCCTTGTTGAGAAGAACTGATTCCTCTTTTTTCCCTTTCTAACCCTTCCTAGATCCTCCTTTCTTACTGCTTTCTTCATCTTCTTGATGAGAGCTAGGTTCTAATTTTATTCCACTCTAGCAAAAATAATCTCCAGTCTGATCTTCTCTTGGATAATATCATCCCAAAGCTTCTAAAAAGTAGGAACCTTCTCATTAGCACAAACACCTCAAATCAGTGGATCCCAAGATGGAAAGAACCCCATTTATAGGGGCACTAACTCATCATCCTCTACCTTCACACCAATAGCAACGAGCTGATTTCAAAGATAAATGACATCCTCCACCTCCACCCCAACGACAACGAGCTCATTTCAAAGATCAAAGACATCCCTCCACCTCCACCCCAATAGCAATGAGCTCATTTCAAAGATTATTGATCTTCATACAATAACTAACCATGGTGTATATATCACTCATGCATTTGGCATTGACTTTGTACTTGAGGAGCATCCTGCAAGAAAAGTTCACATTTTATATGCAACATAATTAAAAAAAATTAGAATATGTTCACTTTAAAGAGATAAATGCACAAATAATTTAGCTAAGAGAAACCAGACAAGGTGTCAAATAAGGCTCCAAGTTTACAACTTACTAGAGTGACACTCAAATTGAGTGATCACTAATCAATAAACTCATCTACAAGTTAAGTTTACAACTTACTAGAGTGACACTCAAATTGAGTGATCAATAAACTCATCTAAGCAATCAATCAATCTAGTCTAACAATTAATGATTCTAAATCAAATAGATGAGAATAAGTTACATCCACTAATTACTCAAAGTCTCAAATGGGCAATTGTGTGCTAATCTCAAAGAAGACTCCCTACATAGTTGGGCTTTATTCTTCCATATAACTACATCCTCTCCATGCTAATCTCTTAGCTGCACAACGCCTATATCTGTTGTTGTCATTGGTGTGCTATCAATACGAGAACAATAACTGAGCAATAAGAGTTGAAAACTCCAACAGTATGTTGACAAAAGCAGAAATGGAGATGCAATCCCAATCAAAAGTGACCAAAGAAGGTAGTAAAGGCCCAAAGCTATCAACCTTCTCCAACCAATACAAAACACAAACCTTTCCAATAGCAATGATTGGCTAGTCATTTTAGTCTCAAATTACAGGTCCATTTGATTAAAAACTCAACAGCCTAAACAGGTGAATTGATAAATCAACAAAAAATGCATATTGTAGGCACACAGAAAACCTTTTGAAACTACTTAGGTGAATTAAATAATCAACAAAAAATAGATATTGTAAGCACACAGAAAACCTACTGAAAATCTCTTATCTACCTCAACATTTCTTACCCTAAAACATCCAAACAAATCACCAACAAATATTTTGTAAACAGAAAAAGATGGTGCACAAGAAGTCAAGATTGGATGGTTCTTCCTCCTTGTGGTAAAGGCCAAACCTTACTTCAACCATAAAAGTTACTGAATAATGTTGCAATAACTAAGAGTAGAGAAGTGAGATTATGACTTGTTCATATGATGAAAGGCCCTTGAATCAATAATCCAATCATGTTAAGGAGAAAAGAGCTACAATGGAGTGTGTGAATCTAGAACTACAAAGACACCTATTTCTTATCACTTGAAGAAGATTATGAGGAAGGTTCAAGTTCATCTCACTTGAGATTGTGCTCTTCAGTCTAGCTTCCACTTTCACTATCTTCTTGTAACATGTGGAATTTGTATGATGCTAGCATTGCAATAGGTGCATGTCTTGGGTTCCTTCTTCTTTGACTTTTGGAAAAAAGGGGAATTTGACTTAATGCCTTTCAATTGACAATCTTTGGCACAATTTTGACTATTTGGATGGTGTCTTCAAGCTTTCAAGCTGCTTCAAACTCTACAAGCATATGTATTTTAGAATTATAAAGAGAAAGTGTGGCCATCAATATGAGCTTTTCTTGCTCACGTGTTAACAACTCATAGAAAACATCAAATGTAGCGTCTCGAGCCTAAGCACTCCATTTATCCATATTGGCATAAAAAATGGGGACAAACACTAAATATAGACCTCTCAATTTAAAAAGAACAACTATGATTAGTTGATCATCTTTCTTTTCAATCTTGCAGCCCTCCAACTAAGGCCTAGTGAGCTTGACAATAAATTGATATCGTCAATGGTGCTAAAGTCCTCAAGATTCAAACTTATTAGTGTGTTGTCCAACTTATGCCCCTAATGGGATTTATCATTTCAAATAGGAGGGGAGGCTTTGAAACAATTTGCTATGAAATTGCTTGTTATTAACAAAGAAGATGATTACAATTTATAGAAGAGGAAACCTACTGTAGACATTAAATGTCTACCTACTAGCTACCTAACAACTACTGTAGCTATAATTGACCATTAACATAAGTAGAATATAATATTCTAACACCCTCCCTTGATGGTCAATCGTCTAACTAGCCTACAGAAAACAATCTGCAGGTCCTTGGTCACAAATTCTTCATAACACTCTGCTGCTACGGAGACCCTCCCTAGATCTACAGAATGTTGGTGACCAAAAACAGCCAAAATAAAACATAAAAAGCTCTGCAACAAGAGACAAGAGTCTGCCACTGACTCTGCCACGTGAGAGAAGTCTGCCATCAACCCTCCCAGAAACTGCAGAACTGCTGACTAGAAGTCATCACAAAGTGTCCAAAGTTGTCCGTCTCTAAAACCAAGGACACACTGAGAACAGCGGCCACGATTTTGAGGATAAATCGGCAAACCATCGAGACTTTTGCAGAGGAGCACGACGCCCGAGAACAGACTGCAAGAAGCCAGTTGTGCAGTGTTCGCCTCAGCAACTTGAGGTGCGACAAAAACAAACTGCAACAAACTACGATTTTTGAGGAAAAAATCGCCAAACCCAAGATTACAAATCATCGTTTTTTTCGGAAAAAACGGTAAAAACCAAAGAGGAGTCCCACGCATTTTGCGAATTACAGAAACCCAAAAAGTAGCAAAGGATTCTCACACAACACTGCGAATTACAAAAGCCCAGAAACAAGTAGCCATTGATTTTCGGCTGAAAAACAGAGGGTTTGGAACCCTAGCCGCCAGAACAGATCTGCACAGAAATCAAGGCACAAAAAACGAAGCACCCAGAAAAATTAGACGACAACCCATTTGAGATCTTGAAAAACCCACCAAGAATCCAGTTGAGATCTCAAAAAACCCAGAAGGAATCTGCAATCAAAAAAAAATTCGACTTGATCTGAGGGTTCAAAACCCTAGACTAAAATCACATAAGCCCTAGCCGCCATTAAAACACAGAAAAATTGCAGAAAATCGCGTTCCAAATGCAGTAGCGTCAATGGTAGGCTACAATGCTCAGGTGGATATCGCACGGGTAAAAAGAAACGTCTCCAGAAATAACGAAAATCCACGGCCAGAACTGATGAGAAAATCGCGTGCCAAGAGAAAAAAGATGGCGATTTCAAAAACTCGAGCAAGAAAACATCAGAGGTTGTGCGGCCTAAAGTAGATGAAAATCGCAGCTTTAAAAAAAAACATCTTTTGCAGAAAACGCGTCGAAAATCACGCCTTCAGAAAACGCGCAACCATAGAAAAAAAACGCGACCAGCAAGGCAGAGAGAAAACCGATGCGAGTGAAGAAAGCCAGTGACGCACGACCAGAAGAAAACCAGAGACGCGTGGCCAGAAAAAAACACGTCTTTCTTCAAAAACATAGGTGTCGCGACCAGAAACATAGAGAAAACACAGGCTTGAACAGGAGAAAAAAAACAGCCCTTGAGAAAACCGTTGCTAGAAGAAATAACGCGCCTAAAACCCTTGATTTTTGACCTTATCAAAAAAGCACAAAAATCTTCAAACACAGAAGCCACAATTTTTGCAGAGAAGGGTTTCGATTTTCTGTGAGAAGAAACCCACGAAAAAACTAAAAACAAAAAACCCTTCGACCTTGCAAAAAATTTTGAAAGTTCACATGCAAAAGCGAATTACTGAACCCTCCAAAATCCTGAGCCCTCCCGCAAGGGAGACAGGCTCAGACCTACTCTGATACCATGAAACAATTTTGGGCTAAGAAATTGCTTGTTATTAACAAAGAAGATGATTACAATTTATAGAGGAGGAAAACCTACGGTAGACATTAAATGTCTACCTACTAGCTACCTAACAACTACTGTAGCTATAATTGACCATTAACATAAGTAAAATATAATATTCTAACAAGCTTCTCCCAAGCATCAAATGTAATCTCAATGTCAAAAATTTAAAACTTGAGATTGAATGAAACACAGAGGGGCTATGATTGAAAATTTCAATTTCCCAACTTGATTGAGTGGCTTTGTCTCTTTTTGTGTTTTTGCACAAGACAAGCCTCTACTTCTAAGTTGCCCTATCATAGACTCGCTCCACAAATGAAAGTTGTGGAGTGAAAAGAGTCACTCTATAATTTGACAAGGTGTGTTGGGGTAAATATTTCGCTTCACCTAGGATAGTCCTCATCCTAAGTGTAATATTGCACCTAGTTAATAAGTTTACTTGGGACATTAGGAATATTTAACTTCCCTCACCTAGGCAGTTAATATTGACATGTGTACACCTTAACTTCTAGTACACAAGTGCCACCACTAACTCATCAATCCTTGATTAAGTTAATGCAGATCCTGATTAAGAGTGATTGAGAGATAAACTCATACCTCTTTGACATGTCATCTCCTTGATTCATGCATCCAAGAAGTCTATATATTTATAACTTATTGTTTGTAATAATCCTCCATTATATTGAATATCGAATATCTTTATTCTATTCACTTGTTTTCTTATTAGCTCATACGCATTATGTCCTAGGTAGAATTCTTGTTTATGCGAAATTCTAGGATGGTATCAAAGCAATCATATCATAGGGATAGTCTTGTTTTGGGTAATGGAAGCATGTAGATCCAAGTTTTTGGAATATTTGGTGAATGGTGGAGCTATTTTGAGCTCACCATTGAGTCCAAAATGTTAATGATATTGCAGCTTCAGTCGTTCCTTCCAGCTCAGCCCTATTGAGGAAATATAAATTAAATGATAGCCCGTTGGCTATTTAATTTATATTCGTTGTTTTTGTATTATCTTCATTTTTTATTATAGCCGACATGAGAAGATACGAATTCATTTTGATAGTCAAATCTTTTATTAGAAGACATTTAATATTTGTTTATTAATTGAGGCCGACTTCCATTTATGAAGAGACGCGATTTCTTGGGGCCGACATAATTTATGAATTGTAATTGTGATTATTCTGGCCGACCTCATGATATGAAGAGGTGCGACCTCTCTAAGTTGTATATATACAAGATCATCCGTCCTTTGCAAGTCAATAAAGAAAGTGTGAATTACCTTTATGTGTGATATATCTCCTAGTGCGAATTATTTGTTAACAGATTGCGAATAATCAAGTTCAGAGATTGGCGCTTCAAGAACAGATTGCGAATTTGTTCCAGTACAGATTGAAGGCTATCTAATGCTGAGTTATGAATACCCTTGAAGGTCAGAATTATACTGTCTAAAAGTGAGGTCTGTATCTATTCTTTGTATCTGGTGAAGGAACTAATTTCTGGCCTTGTGTTCGGCCTCATTGTAAAGTGAATTGTTGCCACTTCTATAATCAATATAAGAGAGATATTTGTTGCTAGGTTTTTCTCCCTCAAGAGGAGGGTTTTCCCAGGGTATCTGCTGTGTTATTGTTTCTGATTTTGCATTTTCTGTGCATTTAATCTGATCATATAAAATTCAACATGGTATCAGAGCGGGTTCAGTAAAGATCCGATCAGATTTTGATTGTGCAGTCAGATCAACGACTGGGAAATTAGGATTGTCTCTCTCTTTGGGACCTTAGTCCAAGCATTTACTTCAGTTAGTAGGGAAGAACTCAAGAAGGATTGGGCTGAGCATGCTCGAGCTGATCAAGAGTTACTGCTTTTAGTCTGAGCTATCGAGTCAATTCATCCGACATCATGAGGATACTTGAGACCTTGTTTTCACTGGTGTGCTCGGAAAAGTTGTGATTATTCAGCTGCATCGCTCCCATTTATGTTTGTAAGGTATGAAGTGAGATATTATCTGAATATCTTCATAGTAGCAACGTTTATATTGTTGTAGAATCGATGGTGCTGGAATTTTGATGTGTATGATTGTGCTTAGTTTTGAGTGAGTACAATTTCAATAACATCAATTTCTATGAAGATCTGTTCGTGACCTTGTCAGATCAGATGTAGTGGTAATAGTTGGAGTATTGATGATAGAATATATATACGGTTCTGAGTATGGATGTATTGCATGAGTGCTTGTTCTTTGAGGCGGTGAGAATACAAAATGATGATGAGTATGGGAAGCTTAAAGAAATCGGCTTGTGTGCCAAGAAGTTTGGCAGAACCTTTGAATACTTATCAATAATCCTGCTCGCAGATAATTCTAACCTCAATGTGTCTAAGATATACTTGTGAACAGTGGTTCTCTTAGCTATAGAAACATCTGGAGGATTTCAAGATTGCTAGCACTGTGTGTGCTCTGCATCTATCAGAGGAGTCGCGATTATTTAATAACACTAAAAGTGGTGACACAGCTTCAAGTCTAGCTCATGGTGTACCAACATATGAAGATAAGTATTTCTTGTTTGTATCTTTGAATTCACCTCTAGGCTAAAATTCAGTTTGCTAAGATTGTCTAAATCTAACATTGGTTATATGTGTTTCAATGGGATAAGATAAGATACTTGAATCAAGTTTTGTGTTGTTTGATCATCGAGCTTATGCAGATTAGATGATGATCCTACACAAAGTTCCAGTCCCATGAAGATTTCAACTCCAGTGCTGTGTGATCAGTTGCAATCGAAGTCAAGAGTTTTCTTTGAGAGCAGCAGCGATTGACGCCACTGTGAAGGGCGGAGAAAGCAGATATTGTGATTGTTAATATCAATCCCTCATCTTCTGCATGTACAGAATCCTGGTTTCAATGAGATAAGTATTGCATGGTTAAATAATGTTCATGAATTGTTATGTAGTTATTAATTCATGCTATAAACTTTGCGATAGTCAATCATGTATGCTTCCAGCAATGGTACTTCTCTTCAAGATAGTTGAGTTCCATGAACTATTAGTAATTTCTTCTTAATGCTTTCATGACATACCAAGAAGTGTAAGAGATTGCTTTCAAGAAGAGCTTGATGCATTCTGTAGGTTGAAGTATGAAGACACATCATGCAGCCATGGGACCGAGTGGATGGCTGAAGACATCTCTTCGAAAAGGAAGATTTAACCTTCAGAGGGAGTTTTATGACTTGCTGAGAATAAAATAGAGTGTTCCGAGATGAGGTCGAAGAGGACAACCCTATATCTCTACAGAGGTGTATGTTGGAATCCATTTCTCTAAGGCAAGCGTTGCAGGCAATCTTAGATGATGAGGTCAGAAGATTGATGCAAGTACTTAGAGATGCAGATGGGAGCATTGAGAAGTACAAGGCAAGATTTGTGGCTCGTGGGTTTTCCCAAAAAGAGGGAGTTGATTATGAAGAAACATTTGCTCCTGTTACTCGTTGTTTTGAGGTTCATGGGAAGGAGTCACATGTTTGCAAGCTAAAGAAAGCCTTGTATGGTCTTAAGCGGCCTCCTCGTGCATGGTAGGAAAGGATTGATCAGTACCTGTCAAGTTTGGGCTTCTTGAAGAATGATGCTGATTCAAATCTCTACTTCAAGGACCTTGGGCTCATGCATTACTTCTGTTCTCTACACCTATGGAGACCAATCTTTATAAATTGAAGGAGGCTGCAGCTAGTTCAGATTTGGTGGATCCTACATTGTAAAGACAGCTGATTGGATCCTTGATGTATCTAGTTAACACTAGACCTGATATTTGCTATGCAGTGAGTGCACTTAGCCAGTTTATGTGTGATCTGAGACAGATACATCTTGTTGCAGCTAAACACATCCTGAGATACTTGCATGGCACAGTTGGATATGGGTTGAGGTATATGACCTTGAACTTGGAGTTACTTGGTTTCGATTAGGCGGGTTGTCACCGTCGGAAGAGCACCAATAGTTTATTTAGCCGGTTTAAGGTTACGCTATGATTTCTGGTGCAGGAAGCGATCTTACAACCGCGTGAGTCTGACGGTGATACGGCTGCAGCTTGTATAGCAACTCGGGAAGCAGTGTGGCTTCGTAAGCTCCTTGCAGGATTGTTTGGACAATCAATGGAGCCTACTATCATTCATTGTGATAACTAGAGTTGTGTGAAGCTTTATGTCTATCCAGTGTTTCATGTGATCAAGCATGTTGAGATCAGTACCACTATAGCAGGAGAATGTAATCTGCGGAAGGGTATACGATTTGGTACGTACTTTGATGAAGCAGACGGCGGATATTCTCACAAGCCTCTTGCGGGATAAAGTTGTACTTCAAGATAAGCTTGGTATGGTGGAGAATCCAGTATGGCCGAGTGAGTCTGTTTCGGTGAGGTACTTAATACATTTTCTTTGAGGAATGAGAGAATTTGAGGGTGCAAGCCCTTGTTAATGTCAGCCTATTACATGTTGAAGAATTTGAGGTGAAAACCCTTGTTTCCCACCTACGAGAAATTTTGAGTCATGGTGGATGTCATGTGTCGACTCCTTGACATGTACTTATGTTTCACCTACGAGAGAGTCATGGAGGCAGAAATCACGTTGAGGTGACAACATCACGCAAGTGATGAACACTCGTACTTACTATTGCATTTTCTTCTGTGACGGAAGAATTTGAGGTGAAAGCCCTTGTTTCCACCCTCTGAGCTGAGTCATGGTGGATGTCATGTATGTGACTCCATGACAACATCACGTGAGAGAGTCCGTGATGATCTTCTTGTACTTGTGTTTCACCCTCTGGGAGAGCCATGGTGAAAGTCACATTGAGGTGACAACATCACGCAAGTGATGAACACTAGTACTTACCATTTGATGGTTAATATCGAGACGATATCTAATATCACGTTGAGGTGATATCCTTCTCTTTATATCTGATTGCAGGCAATGATGAACCTCATATGGAGATGATTCGTATTGTGCAGCTGGAAGTTCTCTCCCTAGCTGAGAGGGAGTGTTAATGATATTGCAGCTTCAATCGTTCCTTCCAGCTCAGCCCTATTGAGGAAATATAAATTAAATGATAGCCTGTTGGCTATTTAATTTATATTCGTTGTTTTTGTATTATCTTCATTTTTTATTATGGCCGACATGAGAAGATACGAATTCATTTTGATAGTCAAATCTTTTATTAGAAGACATTTAATATTTGTTTATTAATTGAGGCCGACTTCCATTTATGAAGAGACGCAATTTCTTGGGGCCGACATCATTTATGAATTGTAATTGTGATTATTTTGGCCGACCTCATGATATGAAGAGGTGCGACCTCTCTAAGTTGTATATATACAAGATCATCTGTCCTTTGCAAGTCAATAAAGAAAGTGCGAATTACCTTTATGTGTGATATATCTCCTAGTGCGAATTATTTGTTAACAGATTGCGAATCATCAAGTTCAGAGATTGGCGCTTCAAGAACAGATTGCGAATTTGTTCCAGTACAGATTGAAGGCTATCTAATGCTGAGTTACGAATACCCTTGAAGGTCAGAATTATACTGTCTAAAAGTGAGGTCTGTATCTATTCTTTGTATCTGGTGAAGGAACTGATTTCTGGCCTTGTGTTCGGCCTCATTGTAAAGTGAATTGTTGCCACTTCTATAATCAATATAAGAGAGATCTTTGTTGCTGGGTTTTTCCCCCTCAAGAGGAGGGTTTTCCCAGGGTATATGCTGTGTTATGTTGTCTGATTTTGCATTTCTGTGCATTTAATCGATCATATAAAATTCAACACAAAATAGTCAAATTAACTGGATAAACCCCTAAAGTTTTGTAAATCTAACAAGTGAAACCTTACCAATAGGAATGAGGGTTTGTTTATTTTTGTGCAAGAAACTTTTCCCAAAAATAATACATAAGTAATTGGTAAATTAATTGATGTATTAACAAGGCGAGGCAGCTCAATAAATAATTACAAGATTTTACAAAAGCTGGAAAGTTTCTAAAAGAAACTCGAGATAAGATCGGAGCGATCTTATCTCTATCTTCACAATATCTTACAATATTGAGCATTAATAAATAAATAAATAAACATTATTTTAATACCCTCCCTTAATGCTCAATCTATCAACTACACCAAGATGCCCTCTGAATTTACAAACTTATCTGGACTGAGTGACTTGGTAAGAATATCTGCTGTCTGATCCTCTGTCGGAACATACAGCAACTGAACTGATCTATCTTCAACCAGCTTCCGAATGAAATGACAATGAGTTTCCACATGCTTGGTTCGCTCATGGAAGACCGGATTCTTGGCAAGTTTGAGAACTCCCTGATTATCACAGAACAAGGGAGTCGGACCTGCTTGAGATATTTGCATATCGGCAAACGTCCGTGACCAAAGCGCCTCACATCTTCCTTTTCTTTGCTCCAGATACTCTTAACCACGTAGGGGAGAGCCCTTTTCTTTGCTTCTTACTAGTCATGTGCCGGATCCCAAAGCTGAACACATACCGGATGTTGATTTCTGTCATCAAGTAGACACCTTGTCTGAATCGTAGACCTTGAGTTTAGGATCGTGACTCCGAGTGTACAAGAGTCCAAAATCAGGAGTGCCCTTCACATAACGCAGCACACGCTTCGCTGCTACCCAATGATCAGCCTTGGGGGCTGTCATGAAGCGTGATATGTAGCTCACTGCAAAACTCAAATCAGGTCTAGTAGTAGCAAGATAGATGAGGCTGCCTACTAGTTCACACGAACAATGTTTCATCTACCACGGTGGTCGGACTTAGGGCGACAATTTGAAGCCCTTTTTCCATGGGTGTAGGCGAGGTTGCAATCACGCATTGAACTATCGAAGACTTGAGCATACTTGGGCTGGAGATGAAAATCACTCTCTGTCATGATCACCTCAACACCTAAACAATGTCACGGGAGGCCCAAGTCTGTCATGTCAAAAGTTTTGCACAAGTCCTGTTTGATCTCAGTGATCAAAAGTGCTGAACTGCCAGTAATGATCAAGTCATCCACGTAGACAACAACAAGCAAGATCTCATTACCAGTATTCTTGACATACAAGTTCGAGTCAGATGGACACCTCTGAAAACCATGATCTGTGAGGTACGTGTCAATCTTAATGTACCAAGCTCGAGGAGCCTGTTTCAGACCATAGAGTGCCCTGACCAATCTGCACACCTTCTGTTCTTGACCAGCAACTTTGAAACCTGGAGGCTGCGTCATGTATACTTCCTCTTTCAACTCACCGTTGAGGAAAGCACTCTTCACATCCATTTGATGGACCTTCCAACCAAATTGAGCTGCTAAGGCAAGGACGAGCCGTATGGTACTCATTTTGGTTGTAGGAGCAAAGGTCTCCTCATAGTCAATGCCTTCTTTCTGTGAGAACCCCCGTGCAACCAGACGAGCTTTGTACTTGTCAAGGGTTCCGTCAGCTTTGTACTTCACCTTGTACACCCATTTGCAGCTAATGGGCTTCTTCCCTGAAGGAAGATTGGAAAGGACCCAAGTGTGATTCTTCTGAAGACTCTGGTATTCTGATTCCATTGCCTTTTCCCACTCAGGTATCCCTTTTGCCTCTGAATATGTCTGAGGCTCATAAACATTGTGAATGTTGGCCATGAGAGCAAAATTTACTGTAGACTGCTGTTTGCTCTTGTTTCTGGATGATCTACCCTCAATGAGCTCATCAGCACGAAGATCACTGATAGTCTTAGCCCACCATTTCGGTCGAAGAGTAGATGTGCCAACATCAGATGCAACAGGAGGAGCTGGAGCTGGCTGTGGATCTGGAACAGGTTCAGCAGGGAGATGTTCATGATCATCTGGAGGAAACTCAGGTTGAGCATCATCAAAGACTAGGTCTTCGTCATCCCTCCCATCAGGTGGACCTAATGGAAGTCGGACACTCATATCAGGACCCTGTAGAGGCTGATCCTCTGAATGCTGAACAGGTGAGGAAGAGTGAAATGGACCTCGTTCCTCATCAAAGACAACATCTCGGCTGAAGATAAGACGATCAGTGTCTATATCAATCAGCCTATATGCCTTGTGATTGTCAACATGCCACCGTGAACGAGTTTACCGGCTCTTGGAGTCGACAGATGCGCTTAGCCTCTGGAATCAAACATAGGGGCCAAAAGCTTTCAAATGGCTGATCAAGGGGTTGCGACCGGACCAAACTTCCTCGAGAGTCTTCCCTTAACGGCATGGTGGGTGACCTATTAAGGGCTAAGGCGGATGCCAGTATGACTACGCCCAAAGCTTAGTAAAGAGGACTCCGTTATTTTAACATGGAGCGAGCCATCTCAACAATCGTACGATTGCGTCGCTCTACAACACCGTTTTGCTGAGTGTAGGGTGTGGTTAACTGACGTTTTATCCCATGAGTATCACAGAAGTTGGAGAAAGCACGAGAACATAATTCCCCCCCATTATCTGACCTAAGAGTTATAATACAAGAACTAGACTCTTTTTCAACTAACGCCTTAAACTTCTGAAATACATTAAAAACCTCTGATTTCTGTTTAAGAAAGTACACCCACATTTTCCTACTATAGTCATCAACAAAAAGTAGAAAGTACTTGCAACCAGTTACAGAAGAAATAGACATAGGGCCACAAATATCAGCATGAACTAATTGAAGTACCTTAGAAGCCCGCCAAGAGTCGCCATCCTTGAACGGTGTGCGATGCTGCTTCCCAGCCTGACAAGCACCACAAACGCCCTGATGCTGAGTCTGAATGTCAGGTAAGCCATCAACAAGTCCCTCCCAAGCAAGCTGAGAGAGATAGTGCACGTTCAAGTGCCCGTACCGCTGGTGCCAAAGACTGGTGACAGCTGAATTTCTGGCTGCCAAGGCTAACTCCAGAGAATCACCAGTGTCCACAAGCCTGTAAAGGCCATGATCCTCTATCCCAACGGCCACCGTTGTGCGAGTTTCTCGATCAACAATCGAACATCTATGCGAGCTGAATACCACATCCATCTAGGGAGAATGCCGCATGATCTGACTGACTGAGAGAAGATTGAGCTCGATATCAGGTACATAATATACGTTGAGGAATATGAGATCCCTCCCGCCAGACTGAACCTGAACAGTGCCGGTGCCGACAACTGTGTATTCCTCACCTCCTCCAAAGATTACTGAGTCAGTGCAAGGGGAAAATTTTGTGAACCAATCACGCCTATGTGAGAAATGACGCGAGGCACCAGAATGTATGTACCAAGCAGAGGACTTGACATGATCTGCGGGCCTTTTTGCCATCAGTGCATAAAAGGCAGATTCCTTCTGCTCAGAGTGCTCGGCGACATTCGCTTTCTGAAACCCTCCCTGCTTCTTTTGCTCAGAAGCCAAACGAGCACGGCAATCTTTCTTAATGTGGCCAAATTTATGACAGTAATTGCACTGTATATTTTTCTTCTTCGGACTGGTGGAGCGTTGACTTGAGCCTTTCTGCTGTGAAGACTGACCTTTACCATGATGCTTTGACTGAGTTTTTGCTGCAAAGGCCTGCTCCGTGGAGGATGATGATTCACTGCTACCGAACTGTTGTCTCCATCGATCCTGCTGCAACAGGATAGTGCACAAATTCGGAAACTTGAGATCAACATTAGCAGACGTAATGTTGAGGGTCTCTATGAAATGTTCATAGGACTTCGGTAAGCTCTTCAGGGTGATCACAACCATGTCTTCCTCCTCCATTTTCGACCAATCGCCTCCAACTAATCTCTGATCTCCTGGATTTTATTCAAGTGCGCTTGCAGAGTTGTCTTCTCATCCATCATGATAGAAAAGCAGCATATTCTTCAAGAAAAAGCGCACGCAGCTTTTGTGTCGAGAAGTTCATGCCATATCCTTCAAGTATTTTGATCTCCTTAGCTGATTTCGCGGTGGAATCGAGGAGCTGATCATCCCGATGGCAAAGAAAGCAATAAACGCATGGCTTCGATTACACTCATCAAATTTATCCACGATCCTTACATGCTTTAGGGGCGGTAAGCGTTAACGAGATCATCGATCAAAGCGGTATTCAAGTATTAACATCCAGCGCTTCGGTGTTGTAATTTTTGCCATTAAATCTCTACAGCTTCCCTCCGGCGTGGGTATGCAGCGGCCATCTTCCGGCACCCGAGACACAGCGAGTCTTGAAGGGGCGATGCGAAACTTCGAGCAATTCCAATACGAGCGGGGGCGAATTGAGGTACAGACTGCTGTCGATGCTCTACGGATGGCGGCACAAATTGAGCCTGACGATGCACCCAATTCAGGGACCAGCGATTGACTCTCGAAAACCCACCAAGAATGCGTGATGAAAAATTTTCTGACTTGAAAAAGCGTGTAAAACCACAGGCGATTTGTCGAAGCCTGCTTCGCCATTGCCAAGCGAGAGAAAATTGCGAAGCTTGATTGAATACGAAAAAAAAAAATCGACAAAGAATTCCCAACCTAAGCGACGGAGGGTAGCCAGAAAACTTCACAAAAATAGCGGCTTGGCCACCTGGTAAAATCGATTTTAAAAAGCAGACACAGCGTTAGATGGCCAGAAAGCAGATAATCCAAACCAAAAGAAAAAAGCAGAGCCTTCGGATCGGTATGAAACCAAAAGGCGAGAACTCGCGCCAAAAGAACCGATTCTCGGAAAAAAAAAAGAAAAAAAAAGCAGCGGCGGAGACCATCTGCGCTAGTAAGAGTGAAAAAGTCGGCCTAGAGGCAGTCGCGACCTCCGGGAGCCAGTCAGACGCTGGGGCTTCACGAAAATTTTTTCCCAGACAGAAAAAATCGAATTTCAAAAACGCCACACAGAAATTTCGAAAAAAAATCCGAAATTAAGCTCACAAAAATCTTCGAAAATTTTCAAAGAAGATTTTAATAAATTTTTAATTCAAGAGCTGAAAAAATCTTGAAAAGATTTTTCTGAATTAAAAATTCAATTTTGAGCGTATTGGCTCTGATACCATATTACGCAAGTAATTGGTAAATTATTTGATGTATTAACAAGAGCGAGACGCTCAATAAATAATTACAAGATTTACAAAACTGGAAAGTTTCTAAAAAGAAAGTCTCTTTACAATATCTTACAATATTGAGCATTAATAAATAAATAAATAAACATTATTTTAATAAAAATTTGGGCTATTTCTAACATTACCATTGTGCTTAGGTGGTTCAAGAAATGAATTTTGACTATAAATTCAACTATTTTTGTCCAAACAAAGATTGTCCCTCTTTAAATATTTGCAAGTATTGTAAGACTCATGGTTTGGGGTAGATATTCTCAAATACTTGCACATAGTTCAAATAGATCCTAGTGGCACTATTTGCATAAGGTTGGGTCTAGATCATGGGTATGAGTTGATATTTTCACCATTTGAGGCACTCAACTCTTTCATACCAGCCATGGGTCATGAATCCACCATAGTCTTTGACAAAAAGAGTCAACATACTCCTCAACATCAATCGACACCAACTCCCAAGCACAATGGATTGGCTTTATTTTGACAACTTCTCATAGACACTATCGATCTAAAAGTCCCAAACGTGTAAGGGTTGATTCATTGTCAATAGGATTTGATTCTTTCAAGGCAGCTTGGAGTGCAAGTACACAGTCCCTCAAACTTGGCGTTCACTCAAAGTGACTCAAATTTTGCATGCATACAGTGTAATTCATTTAGGTTGTTGGTGTGCATGTATCTAGAGTGGGCAGCTTCTTTTCAAGGTACTGCTTAAAGTTTTTTTGGTTTCTATTTGAATGGTCATGTATCTAAAATCTTAAGAATCCAAGCACTAGACATTGTTAGTGACTTCATAATTTTTTTTTTAAATTCTATGACCTACTAATATAAATCCAAGTGCTCCCTGTATAATGTATGTCCCATTCTCAAAGGAAACATGAAATTGTTTCTTAAGTCTAAATCATTTTTTTTGTTTTTCCTTTTATGACATGACAAATAAGACTTAATTCTTTTATATGTAAACTACAACTTTCCACTGCCACGTACATTTGCCACGTCAACAATGATCTCAACCCATGCCATGTCATTGTATGAATGTTTAGTCAGCATGACATGATTTGCCTCTCTTTTTGTCTTCAAGGCACTTTCACATAAATGGGCATATGTTTCTCCCCACTTATTGGTTTTTCATGTTCTTACAAGTGTTGGAAAGCTAGTTCTGCACTTTAATGTATGACATAATTTGTTTCTACTATGGTGCCATTTGTGCATGTTTTGAAACAGATTTCTTTGGGACTTCTATATGTACCTCTAAATAGACTTGTATTTGCACTAATTATAAAGTGTCATCTTCTACTCATCTAGGGGGTGATTTATGAAAGCATGCATAGTAAACATGCACTAATGATAAAGTGTCAAACCTTGTATCTCTGTGAAGGGATTATTCATATCTTCTTTACGGGGTGATTTATGAAAGTGTGCATAGTAAACATGCACTAATGATAAAGTGTCAAACCTTGTATCTCTGTGAAGAGATTATTCATATCTTCTTTACGGGGTGATTTATGAAAGCGTGCACAGTAAACATGCACTAATGGTGAAGTGTCAAACCTTGTATCTCTGTGAAGGGATTATTCATATCTTCTTTGGGGATATTGTAACAATGAACTATGATGAAGTTCCATTATGGGGGGGTTATAAACATGTTTTTTGGTATTAAATTCTACTCTTCTATTGTCACCCTCGACAAAGGGAGCTATTCGTCCTAGAAAGAAGGGGTAATGAATCACTTCCTTGAGCAAGAACTACTGCCCTATCTCCATGGACTTATCTTGAGCCAAGTGACCATGTACATAAATGTGCTTGGTTAAACTACAACATGGTCTACAAACTAATAGATCTTACAATTTCTAAGGAAATCCTACATCACATAGAGCACAGTGATTGCCCTATCACTACCATGACCATAATCAGGCAACTGTATGGAGATATTAAATCTCCAAGATTGAGATGTTCCCTAAGTAAACATTGCACACGTGGATGAAATTGAATCAACAACTAACCCTCCAAATGCCCCATCTACATTTGTTTAAACTCACACCAGTGCTGTGAATAATTCATGGGATGTGCAACAGTCATTTGGCATACACTCTAGCAGCTCCATCACCTATTTATACTCAAGCATTTGATGTGGACATCTTGTGGAATGAGCAATGAAGTCACATGACATGTACCCTGATTCCACCACCTCCTCCTGACACTATAGAGTTCTAAATTTGCTTCACTGAGCGCTTCCAACAATTCTTCATAGCAAGACACCTTGTGAGATGTGCCGTATAGCTCCTACAAAGTTCAGAGAAACTTCATCAAGGACTTCCAAAGATTCTTCATAGAAGGAGATCTCATTGGATGAGCATTGTAGCCATGTGGCATGCAATAATATTCCACATCCATACACCACTTTGTTGGCACTTATTGCACATTCATTTCCATGCGGTTTTGAGCAGTCATCTTCTAAAGTTAGGCTTGGAACTCTTGATTGATTGTGGCAACATTCAACACTAACATGGGTACCATTACACAACTTCCAAATTCATTTTCCTTCATGGATTGGGAGCAACTTCTACATGCACCTTTGGGCCTACTTCTTCCTAAGGGAAGGATGATGTCAATGAGAACAGATCTTCATCAACCTACAATATCATTCTTTCTTCAAAATGTTGGAGGCACCACATCTGGGGGGTAGGGGCTAAGTAGTCTCTCTTGTTACATTTCTCTCTATTATGGGGGTATTTATCTCTCTCCTTTGAGGGGGTATCATTGCCCATGGGTACCTAACACAGCCTTGTTGCTAGGAGCCATTTTTTTGGTCCTAAGTTACACTTAGCAGGGTGTTGGTACTTGGTATAAATATTTCACTTTACCGAGGATAGTGTTCAGCATAAGTATAATATTGCACCTAGTTGTTAGGCTTACATAGTATATTATGAATATTTAAGTTCCTTCACCTATATAGCTAATAATCAAATGCGTACACCTTGACTTGAGGTACACACGTGCCACCACTACCTCATCAATCCTTGATTGATGGCAATTCGCTGCCACATCTATTTAGTCAAGGCCACCTCTATCTCAGTTAGAATAAGTTAGCTCACCTCCTGATTGGGCATGATTGAGAGTTAAACTCATAACTCTTCAACATGGCATCTCCTTGATTCATGTATCCAAGAGGTCTATATATTTGCAAGTTACTCTCTGTAGTAATGCTCCATTATATTGAATATTGAATATCTTTATTCTATTCACCTGATTTTGTGATTAGCTCATAGCCATTAGGTCCTAGGTAGAATTTTTGTTTATGCAAAATTCTAGCAAGGTGAGCAAATGAAAAGTAGGGAAAAAAGAAAAAAACAGCAATAGAAGTTTGTGTTGGTATAGTTAGTTCAAGTCAACAAAAATAACAAAAGGCACCAAAAATAGTGACCATACAATGTCCCCCCCTTAAAATTCTTATGTTTCCAACACAATTTCAGCTTTATAATTAGCTATTAAAAATTTAGAATTTCCCAAAATGAAAATTACTTCAAAAAGAAGATGCCCCCAGAGCATAGCACTTGGCCACCCACATGACCAGTAAAAAGAAAAGATTAAAGAAAAACAATTGTCTCTCATATGGATTTTAGCCTCTTGTTAAATTGAACTCACACCACCATCTTCAACAAGAAATGTGGGTGTGCTAGCTGAGTGCACTGAGAGGTTTGCATGAAGAAAGGTCAAAAAAGGTTGAACTTGGTAAAGGAAGCAGCCATTAAAGCGTGATCAGATTTTTGGAGGAGAGCAGGCAATGTGATGCAGGGCAGCAAATGCAGGGTTAACTTAGGCACAGAAGGCCATGATTGAAAGAGGCCACTAGAACCTATAAAACAAGGGCAGTCTGTAAAAAAGGATCGTTGACAGACAGCAGGCACAAAGAGCAAACCCAACAACTCTTCAAAAAGGGCCGTGAGCAACCAATGGACCTGCAAACAAATGGCAATGTCCTGTAGAAGAGCCAACTATGAAGACAGAATCCTGCAATGGTAGAAAAAAGGGACCAGCTAAGACATGATCGTGACTTGCTAAAAGGCCAAACTCACTAGTGTGCAAAATGTGCCTGCTTCACTAGTGTCAGAATGTGCCTGCTTCAATTGATGACTTGATGATGCGTAGGTGTGGGTTGGCTCGGGAGTTATATCATCCATTGTGGTATGAAGTGTTACCATCTTCAGAAGATGGAACTAAAGACTGCAGGTGTCAGACTGTGTTACTTGCAGAGGGTTGCTTGCAGGATCAGAGATCAGATTTCAATCATACTCATATGTATCAAACAGACTTTGCAACTTCGTTGTCTCAAAAATTTCCATTGGAGACATGGTTTCAATGAGGTTGTGGTGTCAATAGGCATGATGGCTTGGTTAGTTCTTTCCAAGGTGACGGAGGATTGTTATATTATTTCCTCAACTTGGGAGAACAGCATAGGGATGATTCTCCTTCATTCTATGTTCCTGTTAGCATCATTTGTGTTCCCATTGGTCGGTCTTGCAGTCTTGGGGGTGCTGTTCCGCTTCATATTGACAATTTAGGAGGAGCAATTACATATCTTCCAGCACCCTTGAGGGATAGTCATCACATCAATAGGTGGTTAGTCGAGGATGGAGAGAGATGTTGTGTTGCAGACTCTTCGAGATGTTCTTACCTCCTCATGACTGATGGATGTGAATTTTGGTTGTGTTGGGATCCAGGTGGTAACAGGTTTGGCACGTCAGCTCAGTTGGATCCCAATGTGTTGCTTCACCACTCTCAACATGGTGAAGGGTATATCAGTGTAGCAAAGTGGAAGTCAGCAAGTGATATGTATGGAAGATTTCCATTTTGGTTATGGGATCCAGGGATTTCTTGGTTTGGTAGATTGCTCTACATTGAGGCAGTTGTTCACAGATATGCTGAGCATGATTTAATTTCTACCTAGCAAATGTCGTGGATACATTATTGGGCATTCTACAGATTGATTTGGGGTCCTGGTATTCAGGTGAGGATTGCTTGGGGACAAGCAATCTTGGGGAGGGCGGACTGTAATGTTCTCTTTTCCTAAGTTGTGGTCAAATGCAATGGTTAGCCTACCAACTAGTCCCCGTAGGCTAATAGGGTGTTCAGGGGACCCTTTTGAGGGTAATCTTTGGTTCGACAACAGACCCTTTGGTGCTTATTTCAATATTCTTCAACTCTTCATCCCCGTTAATTGGCGGTGCGCTTTCTGAAAGCCTTTAAGGAGACTTTGATTCATACTTACTATTTATAGTAAATCACTTGGTTATATCGCCTACACTTATTATTTATAGTAAGTCATATCTGGTTTAGTCATCGGCATGCCTATATCTGGAAATTATGGTTGGATCACCTCTTGAGCTGGTGTCAGGTGATTATGGAGGATTAATGATTTATTTAATATTATTAAAGTTAACTGACTTTATAATATTAACTTTTAATGATGACTTTATTAAAAGGGTGATATAAGGGGTATATGGCAATTAATGAAGTATTATAATTATGATACTTCATTAATATATTTTATTTTAAAAGGGACCAAATGCAGCAAAAGCAAATATTTATTTATTTTAATTATTTGGCCAAAGTGGAGTTTTGGAGTATAAAAGCAAAAAGCATTTGCTTTTTCATTATTCTGGATTATTTTTGTTTTGGAGAAAATTGGAGAAGAGCTGCAGCAAGGGTTTGCTGGCAGTTTGAAGTTTTAGACTTTCTTTAGGACAGAAAACCTCATATCGATGTCTATAGGTGTGGAAGATCACCCAAGGACATTCTGAGAGATAATCTTATTTCAAAGGTTATCACAGAGCTTCATCAGCTTCTTGGAGATCATCCTTCAGGGTTTTTACAAGCTTTCAAGAACAGAAAATGTTATCCGGGTATGAATGCTTTCAATGTAATTTCATGGCATTAATTAATCTGATATGATATTATATTTGTGCTTCTACATTTCTTGTTCTGCAATTTTATATATTATCTGGCAATTTGTTCAAAAATACGAAACCAAAACAATCAGAAAGAGCAGAAATTAGTTAGTCAATATCTCAGAACAGGGCGGATATTTCATTGATGTTAATCTGTGCAGTTCTCTACCAAATTTTGATTTTGTACTGGTTCTGAAAGGCACATTTTCAATATCAATTTGTAATTTTGGAAGACTCAACCGCTAGTTTGCATAATCAATCTTTCAGATGTTGTTTGCATACATTGTAGAGTTGTGTGGCGTGTGGCTTGCTTCCAGTAAATTAATGACTCAAACACCGTATGCTCTCACCTTGACCAACTTGGGATCTCAGAGTTCAGAAAGTGTGAAGGTTCCATGCATGTTCATAGAGAAAATTGTCAAAAAAAAAAAAAAAATATCCAGTTCAAGACGTTACGTTCCAAGATAAATTACTATTAGATATGACAATATCACATACTATGTAACAAATTGCATAATCTACAATAATTTGATCTATCAATGGCCATATGTCTAAAACTAGCAGTTGACTAAGAATGATCAATGATTATATACAAGAAAATAATCTGTAATGGCTACTCACAAGGCATACTCTAATGTGTCGGGAAAAAATATTGAAGGAACTTGGCATTGCAGAGATTTGAGAGCTTGACTGAAAAAACATAGATAGTTATAAAACTCTAAAAGTTAAACAAAATAAAAGATAAGGGGAAATTATTTTAATCAAACGTAACATCAAAAATATAATCCAGACATTCAAAATCAACCCATGCAACATATGCACATTGACAAAAAACACAAATGTTATTGAGTAAATTTACACCATAATGATGATCCATTGTTTTGGTCATTATGTATGACTTCACGACATACAAGACCAGCACATCATGTCTGTAAACCACCAGAAATTTTGAACTCATATGAACAGTAATATTTCAATCACTTAAACAAGCTGTGTAATTAACCCTTCACTTAACAATTTCAAAAACTTCACAATTCCTGGATAATTTTGTTAGTTTTTGGTTGCAAGTTCCCATTCTCAGAATGCCACAGACAATATACAAATGCGCAAGCAACAACTTCATGCTGTAAACACCATCACAAACCCTTCCCAAAACAATTAAAATACCTTGTTGGCCAGCATGTATAAACCAACATCTGCATTATACAGAGTTGAAAGGCGTTCCATGGAAGGCTCAGATCTAGATTTCAATTGTTCTTCTGATAAATTTGGTTCAAAAAGATGAGCATTGGGAAAATCAGCATAGTAGGAATTAAGAAAGCCTTGATCTCCTGCAAAACACCATAATTAATATAGGGTTAGAAAACAGACACCCATATACATAAAACTAATCAAAGGTTTGAAAGTTACAATACTCCAATCAATCACACATTTTGATGAACTAATAACAGTGTTCCATAGGTATGCGTCCTGGGTATTTTATGGGCATCCAAGATGTCTGAGACAGGGAGGAACAAGGACACAACATCCCCCAGAGATCACCCTCCCTCCCTCAAACATCACCGCTAAACCAAATATGGACACTCAAGTTTCATAAATAACCTATAATCTTAAATTCACAAGGCGAGGAAGACTATAAGATTTCCAGTGAGAATAAATCAAAGATCCCACACACTTGCACTTCTGGCTTAGGTAGATGGGTAAGTAATGCTTTGTAGCAGCCATCACATTCCCCAAAGTTAATTTAAAATGCGAAAATAAAATGCCTCCAATTCCCCACAAAATCTTAGGCATAAAGGTTTGGGCAAGAGGACAGGTGTACAATGACAATTACTTTAAAACTTAATAGTTTATATTAAAAATATAATTTAAAATTTAACTATTAAAAAAATGATGTAATCACTGATTTTCACATTAATATTAGCAGTTAAAGTGTCAAAATGAAAATACAATAATACTACATCACACAATATTACAGAAAAAGTGAAACAGTATATGCCTATGTGTGCTCAAATTGGCTCTGCCTGGTACACTTTGGGCTCACATGAAAAAAAGGGAAAAGTATTTAGTGTAGGATTTTTTGCTTTTTTTGTATTTTATATTTTTTAGGTTTTTAAATTTCCTTTATTGTGGGGTCTTCCAGGAAGAACAAGTCCCTAGTGTAGGAATGCAGTGGGGATATTCACAAGTCATGTATGCTTTTTGGCATTTAGACATTTTTATTTTAAATTTTTAGGTTTCTAAATCTCTTTTGTTTTGTGGCCTTTTAAGTTCCGGGTAGAAAACATCCCCACACTGCACCACATCCCATCATCATTGCCATGGAACATAAATTTAAAATTAGTAAAAAATCAATGTTCCAAAAGCTAACCAGCATAGATGCAACCATTCAAACACCATGGAAGTCAAAGCATACAAGTAACAAGACAACTGGAGCACATAACCAAGGTCCAAAATGGAGTGCATATATAAGATAATATGAAGATATGATGAAAACGATTGCATAAAATAGCCTAAGAGCTAGCCACCTACCACACAGTAAAACTTGTTTGATATCATCAAGTTGAAAATTGACCTACATCTCATTGCCGATAGCCTAATAGTGTGGGAACTAGTTAGGGTTGAAAAAACTTAAGAGCATCCTCGACCCAATAACAAATTAAAGTGAGTGTCATCAAGACCTAAAATCCCCGGTCCTTTGAAGCCCTTGATATAAATATATCCTTTTTATGTGAGATGAGACAAAGATAGAAATCCATGACTGGATCTCAAAAACCATTTCCTGTTGGCTGGCAAACCATTTTTGAATTTCTGAAAATGTTTTCCTGTCCCCTTAACTTCAAACTTTAAAAAATGATTAATAATTAGTAAAAGTTTCCAGCCATCTTGCAATACTCTAGATGTTGCTTAAGTTTCCAATATTAATTCCAGGGGTTTCCAAAATTTTCACAGTTCTGAACAAGCAAAGCTTTTCCTGCGGAGAGAAACACTCCCAGGACCAATTATAACAATTGTGCCAATATTATTAGAAATATCTATGAAAATTTTGAATGAAATATCAATGCTTTACACGGCAAGGTCATGCCAGGGAGATAGTTACCTTGCAGAGAAAAAAACACCAGGAGAGCTTGTGGCTGTCACTAAGTTTTATTGGAGAGCTACTACAAGAGGTTCATGTGATTATAGATATTGTTTATGTTGAAAATGACTTTCACCAGACTGTGTATGATTACTAACCACTTGGAAGGTGGAGGGCTCCATTGAGTAGTTTTGTTTCTCTGATATTAGTTTTCTATGCTCAAAGACTTCTACCAAATATTTTGAATAAGCAGTATCCATGTTTATGGATAAGGTTTTGTGTCGATAGAGACGGTTTGTTATATACAAAGATTATCAATGTACTTGACAAGACAAGCCTTGTGCCTTTGTTCTAATAAAATATTTGTAGTTATCAAGAAAATGAAGTGGAAAGAACAATTATCATTTATCAACCTATTTAATGGTATAAGCTCAAGTAGTAAAAGCAAATGGAATTTCAAACATCAGGAGACTTGATAAAGTGTTGAAATTGAGTTCAAACATCAGGAGACTTGATAAAGTGTTGAAATTGGGCTCATCCAACGTGCTGCGTGTGGTGTACCCCAACGGACAAGGCCAAGTGCAAATCCAGGGAGAATTTATGGAAGAGATATCCCTAAGTTATGGCAACTAACACAAAGGTTACCCCAAGAAGAAGAATTTTCCATATTAAAAAACAAAGAATATATATCGACCTTCATATTCCTATCTATTAAAACCATTTCAACGATAATTGGTTTTCTTCCATTCACTACAATTGCCAGAAATTTGAGTTTGTATTAATCTGATTATCATATGAATAACCATGGCATTTCTCCCCCTCCTTTGTAGCTTTACCATATTGATTATGGCACACCATCCGTTACAACAGTAAAATTTTGCAACGTGGACCATAATTTAAAAACTCAACTAATAATTCACCAACTTGTAGTTACTCTAGAATAAAAAGGTCCCCACGAATCAATTGCCAAAAGACTCAACACCAAATTTCAAACTTAATACCATGAGCATATCAATTGCATAGTAACAACAAAATAAGATGTAACAATTACACAACACAAGTAGAACACATGATTTACATGGAAACCCTTGCGGGAGAAAACCACGGAAAAATAAGACTTTTCATATAAATCTCTTTTACAATCTTTGTAGGCACAAAACTACAAGAGACATCAATCCCCTCAAATTCAATTTGTGAGCACCAACCCACTGGAGACACCAATCCCCACTGGTAGAATTTGTAGGCACCAACCTCTTCAATACAATCTTGTCTTCTTGAGAATAAATCTTCTATATAAATAGCCTTTATGATCTTTTATATTTTCCTCCTCAATTATATCTGCAAATACATCTCTTTTACATCTTCATATATTCTTCTTATAATTCTGTCATAAACTCTTCTTACAAATCTTCCATGAATCCTTTTTTTAATGATCTTCTGTTTATCTTCTCATTTGCTGATCTGCAAGTGTTATTCTGATATAAACTTTTATTCCTCACACACCTTCGTCTTATTTATCTTCACATTTCACACTTCTCACTTTTACTTGAAATTATCTTTTATATCTTCAAAACCTAGTGAAATAATGCATCTCTTAGAATAGATATGTCTCTTCATATATATATTATTCTGTAATGGTCATAGCTCTTCAACATGTCTCTTAACTATTCTTAACCAAATCTTCGATTAATATTCATTCACTTCATTCTTCTATATTCCTTTTATTTACTTCATGCTACATATTATAATTCCATACACTTCTTCTTTGAATGATAAAACCTTCTCTCTTTTATTCTTCACTCACTCTTGAATGATAAAACTTTCACACACACTTCATCTCATGGAATGACTTCTCTTATATATCTTGTCTCATCATGAGGCACAACCCTTCACCATACCCTTGTAACTCTTGGTTAATACTAATCTTTATTTAATTAATTAATTTCTTTATCTTTACACACTTCTCTTTTCTACTCTTCTTATTTAATCTTCTCACATCTCACTCTACTCACATTTACCACACATTTCTCATTTTCTTTTTATATCTTCATGCCTCTATGAAGAGATACATCCTTTCATAATGACACTTCAAATAGTCATGACTCCTCTTTAATAACAATTGCTGCCTTTTCACACATATCCACAATAATATATATTTTTATCCTCCACACATTTCTCTCTTGACTAATAGATCTTCCTTTCTATTCCACACACATCTCTTTCTTGCTTTCCATACACTCTATTTATATCCTTACATTTCAATGAAGAGTTGCATCTTTGAAAAGAGATAACTCTTTAAAAGGATATGTCCTTTTGTTAAGACTAATTGTTTCCTTTGAACACTTTTTCTTTCTTCTTTGTATTTCTCCTTAATGGGCTGCCTTTGAATGATCTATTATTTTCTTCCTTCAAATCTGCTTGTGCTTGTATAATGTATCTTCTTGTTCTCCACGCTTCTTTCCACAATTTCTTTCTCTTTTTTTTATCTTCTTGCCTCTAGGAAGGGAGACATCTCTTAACAAAGAGACACAAACTTTATTAACTATTTAAAACCTTTGAAAACAAATCACACTTCTTCACTAAATGATGTATTCTTAATGAGTGTGTTCCACACCACTTCCAAGATATTTTCTATTATGCTCTTCTAATCTTTTGCCTTTGACATCGCTGACAATAGTCTCGTTCATTCGCTTTGACATCAATGACAATATTCTAACAATCTCTCATACTCCCTTGACATCAATTACAATCAATTCCAACAATCACTACGGCACATCTGCCTCTCCTAGCCTTACCATATTAATTATGACACATCAACCATTACAAAAGGAAACTTTAGCAAGGTGAACCATAATTTAAAAACTCAGCAACTAGAAGTTACTTGCAATGAAAAGGGCCTGTCATTCACTCATCTCGCCAACAAATTTCAAACAAGTTCTAGCAAGTTTCTGCAGAAAACTCACCTATCAGCAGCAAAGAAAAGGAAATTGGCCAAAAATTACACAAAAACCCTCAATTTTTTGTCATTTTCTCATCTGTGATATTGTACCTTTGACTCTTTGACAACACTGCACCAATTAATCAGCAGTTGGTTAAAAGTGCTACAACAATGGGATGTGCCCAGACCACATGAGGGGCTTTACTCAACCCAACAGGGGCCTACCACCTTCAAACCCCTACTCTGGTTTTAAGAAACTAAAAATAAAAATTGTTTTGAGCCACACCAGATGGAAAAGCAGCAGTTTTAAATTTTTTCCTTTATTTGGCTTGAAATAACGAAAAACATTTTTGCCCTGTTTTTATGAATATTTCAGCATTTTTTAGTTTCCTGAATTTCTCTAGATTAAATGCCAAGTAATTGAATGTTGATAATTTTATACTTATGAACTGCTGAGTCAATCTTGATTCTGAGTTATGCTACCATGATCAAAACAGACCTATGTGCTCTCTAAATTTATTCTTTATGCTTCTTGTGCATTATTTAAATTTATTTTACAAATTTATATGATTTTAATGTTTTGCCAAGTCTCTCATCTAAGTCAAATTCTAGGCCTACCAAGTTTTTGACTAGTCCCAGACTTTGAACTATGAGGTGGACATTAATTTTGTTAGAAATGTTACCTTGAGTTGCGCACCTAGTTTTCTCACAGTGATGGTACAATATTGATAGCAGATGATCCAGAACTGTACACAGTGGAGAGAACAGCATGGAGAAGACATGGTTATCTAGAAGTATAGTGCCCAGCTATGTAGGGAGTCTTCTTTGAGATTAGCATAGAGTTCATTATTTAAGACTTGAATGATTTGTGGATGGAACTTAGTCTCAACTACTTTGATTAGAAGTTACAAGGTGTTAGACCAGGTTGATTGATTAGTCAGACTAGTTGATTGTTCGGTCAAACTGAGTATCACTCTTCTGAGTTATAAGCTTAACTTTAAATCTTTACTTGACACCTCATCTTCTTAGTTTTTAAAAATGCAATTGTCTATTTAAAGAGTATGGATTCTAATTTTAATCATGATGCATATAGAATCTCTTTTTTAAAATTTCATTCCAGTGCAGTGTATTATTTTTTGGTTTTAATAGAAGATAGATGCAGTATTGAGAGTTCAGATCTGTGAGCATTCATTGTTCATATTTTCATTAGCATATGTTTGTAAATTAGCATACACAAATCTGTTGTTTTGATTTAAGTTTTTCATTTTAAGCTCTTTGTAGTTAGGAATGAATTTTCTAAGTGGAGAATCTGCTTACCATGGTCTGTAAACTAACATGGCATCAAAGCATGTAATCTAAAACTTCCAAATTATGTGTATGGAGTGGGCTGCTACCTGTGAGAGGGAGTTGTCGGTGAATTTTAGTGGATGTGATACCCTTGCTTCAATAATTGAAGTGATCCTAAGCTGTGAGAGGTTGTAGATATCAGTTACTCAACAGCTGATCTGTTCAGTTTCACCGTGTTCCAAGAGCTGCTGGTATGACTAATCCTGGTCTCAGGGAATGTGACTGTCTAGGATGTGCTTCCAACAATAAACCCTGTAAGCATAGATTGCAGATGCTTCGAGAGGACATTTATCTTCGGAGTTTTTTGGAGACAGGTTGCAGCTCCTACCGACCTCATTCAGTCAACCAAAATAACAAAAAGTCTGCCAAGGCAAAGCGAACCATCCTAGATTCAATGAAGGACCATTTGAACCCTCATATAGTAGATATAATGTCCCCATTTTCGATGTCCTTCTTCAAGCTAGTTTGGTTCTGACTCACTTACTATTTTTAGTAAGTACTATATTTAGTAATTGGTCCGGATGGCAGTGCATTGTAGGGTTTCCTGTTTGGGCAATATGTGGGAGTTGTCCGATGAACTTTAATGTTTGGCCAATTTGATATTTGGTAAGTACTTACTATTTTTAGTAGTTGCTATTTATAGTAAGTCTATTTCAAGAAACTGGTCTCAAACTCTTAGTGTCCTCGGCAGTGTTATTTCTACGGTGGCATTGGAGAGCCTAAGGTTGGATTATATAATATTTGTTTTTAATCAGTCACTTTAAGTTATTTTAAAAAAATAACTTTATAACTTAAGTGAGGGGGGTAGGTGGTATTCAAAAAATACCTTGGTGCCTAATGAGATAACTTAATGTTGTTTTTAAAGGCTGAATAAAGTAAAATAGTTTCCTTTTGAGCAGGATGCCCCTTTGAGGAATATTTGATTATGTTTTAAAGTATAAAGCAAATATATTAAATGGTTTTTGAAGGGAAAAGGATTCAAATTGGAGGTTGCCCTAATTTCTCCCTCCACTTCTATTTAATCTGCTTTTTGGCTCTCATTTGGTTATGATGGATTTGACAACTTAAGGAGACTCTGTTTGATTGTTTCCAATTTATTGTTGTAGCTGGTTGAGGACGGAAACCCCCATCTTTGGCACCAATTTCGGTAGTGAAACTATCTACCCTAGCTGAATTTGTGGAGGAAGTCACATAGGCTTTCTACAAGAGCAGAAAAGCAAATTTGGTGGGTCTCTTTCAGAGACCAAATTTGAGGAAATCGATTTGTTTCAGGTCTTAGTTTAAGCAAGGGTTGGAGATTGAAGTTAAGGCTATACTTCTGATTTTCGTTGATATCAGTAGCTGAGTCTGTTCGCTGCATCACATACATTTATCTTGAAGGAATTAAGTCTCCTTATGGTCGTGGCACTCAGCAAACCCTAGGCACCCAATTCTGAAACATATATTAGCCAGGGGGAGCATGGGTCTTTAGTGAAGGTTATTGGTTCATTGTGAGGGTATTTTCTGATCTTAAATCTTTGCATTACTTGTCATTACATTGGGCGAACTCCATACACAGTTCAATCTGAGCAAGGGCGTGATTTATCACATGGTATAGGTGCTGGTTGTTTCTCCTCTGTCAGGGCATGAGTCTGAAGTTGTCAAGGGCGTGCTAAAGCAGACCTGGTCGCTTGGTATTTGAGACACTTACAGCCATACAAACCCTAGACATGAGGTGTGGAAGGTGGAAACTTGCTATTTGTAAAGGGTGAGTCTTTCCTGGAGCTGTACATTGCGTTTATTCGGGGTTTAAGACTGCAATTCGTCCCTTTCCAGTCATTTCCAGACTCAGCGTATGGTACAGGTTGGAGTTCTGAGTTGCTTTGTCTTTTCATGAATATCTATGGTCTGATTTCGTAGGTAATTCTGAGATTAAGAAGTCTGAATGTAATTCTGGGCAGATTGCATCTTGAAATCATGAGTAGTCACCCAGCAAATATAAGAGTTATGTGAAATGTATTCATGAATCAGTCATGGGATATTTTCCGAGTGTGTATGTTCTAGTAAATAGTTTGGGTAAGGACCTCTCATTCTGAAAATTACATTAAATCTGCTATTTGCATTTCTATAAATCTGTATGCTTTTTCTGTGAGTCAAATCTGCTCAATATAGTCCTAGGTCTTGTGCAAGCCGTCATGGTATTAAGTCTGAAACTGCGTTCCTGAATATGCAATATAGTTTCAGTCCTGTATAAGCTTGGAATCTCAGATTTAGGATATCAGATTTTATATGCTGTCATTCTGAAATTGGAGTTAAGCTCAGAATTTATCTTCCAGTTAAAGTTTATCTCTGTTTATGATGCTGTTCATTATCCATGCAATGTTTTGTATTCAATTTGCTAAAAGGAAACATCTACCAAATTGAAAACCATTGCAAAAAAAAAAAAAATACCAAACAAAAGGGGTGAGTCATTACAGTAGAGAAGCAAATAGCAAAGGAAATGCACAATGCTTTTATCACTCTTTACCAGAGTGTGAACATTTCCTGCAAGGTTGCTTAAAGACAAGCTCAATGCCACACACATGAGCGATATACACACAATGGCCAATTATCTTATGACGATTAATGTGCTTTAAAATCAGCTAATTGCAATTGGGGTAAAGATGGTCAATGATCAATTGGCGTCCATAGCTATAAATGGGTTCTCTCCATCTAGGGATTCATTTGTTCCAAGTGTTTGTGCTCATGAGAAGCTTTGGGATAATCTCATCCAAGAGGAGACCAAACTACAGACTATTTCAACCAAAGTGAGAGAGAGTCATAACCTAGCCCTCATCTAGAAGATAAGGAAAGGTGGTAAGAAAGGAGGACCCAAGAAGGGGTCAAAATGGGAAGAAGGATCCCAATTCTTCTAAACAAGGAAAAAAAGACTTGAGCCATATCAAGCATTTCAAATGCCACAATGGCCACTATGCTTCTTAGTATCCTAAGAAGAAGTGCAACGACAAGCAGCAACAAAAGCAATTTGCAAGGAGTGTAGAAGCTTCAGCAGTGGATGAGTTTTCATCCAAACTTGAACAATCTTCTCCATGGTGTCACTCCTATCCACTAACACCATTTCTAGTGCAAGGTGGTATGTGGGAAGTGAAACATCAAGACACATGACTTTCAATAATAAGGTTTTCAACAAAATTCTGGAATAGAAAGCAGGTGTACAAGTGGAGCTTGGTGATAATGCCACATGTTTAGTTACAAGGACGAGATCTATTTCCTTTTGCATGCATTTAGGTGATGTTCTTGAGCTTCATTATGTCTTATATGTTCCTGAGCTTCACTATGTCTTATATGTTCCAAGCTATGCTCCCCCATGTTTCAGGGATGGGGATGGCAAGGGGCAGATATTACAAAATAGGGAAAGTTCTTAAATATAGAGAAATTTCAAATATTCACAACATTGATAAAGCATTCATCATAGACATTATAGAAGCTTAATACATAACATTAGACTTGAATTGAGATTTCACACGAGAATTGACAAACAAATTAACAAAATTTAAATGCTTTCAATGCAATGTGCATACATATTATATAAGAATTATAACAAAATACCTGAAGGCTACAAGTTTCAACTATAAAATGACAAAAACATAGAAAATACATGGATGTCCCTATTCTAAATCCGTAGATGCAACTATTAGGTTTGTATCAAAATCGGAGCTCAAGTCTGAGTCGCTGCCAATATAAGGAGCCACCTCAAGCAATGGAACCCCAACCAATCCCTCCTATGTCAATTTGTATAGCATATTTGAGATCAACATCCCAACATAAGGCTAGAGTCTGACGACACTCAAGATATTCTATGGATCCTATAGCCGCAAAGCACTATGTACGACCACCAACTTCTTTGCCACTAACTGAATACAAGGGTTACTTTGGCCTTGGATGTTAAATGTGATCTTGCTTAAACTTCCTTACCCTTAGTAATCCTAGATGAGCATTATGAAATCTTGTATTGATCCCTTTACAATCGTCAATGATGCAACCAATGACTTCACCCAGGTCCAGACAATGATACTTGAAGATCTCCAATTTTCTATATTATTTGCTCTTTGGGGTTGTTTTTCCCCTTTCATGGCTATATGTACTAGTTTCTTGACAACTTGTGTTGGCAGTCTCTTGTTTTGTATTTCTTACCTTATCTTCTTCCCCTTTGTGGGGCCTTTCTAGGTTCTCTTCCTAGAACTTTCTATTGTAAACTATTGTACTCTTGAGTCCCACTAACCTACTTTTGGTCATCCATAGACATTAATTAAATTTCTTTCTTTCTTTCTTCCTAATGTATTTAGTGAATAATTTGCCTAATATTTGCTTTCCAATGAATACATTGAGCTAGTATATGGTTGAACCAAGGAAAATTCACTAGACTACTACAAAGCATGTACTTCGATACTTGAAAAGCATGTTTCATTATGGGTTGAGGTATGCCAAATATGGAGAGTGATAAAATATTCGATGTAAGATGTATTAAACAGAGGAACGAAAGTTCCTTATATAGATTTACAAGAGACGATGTTTCTAAAAGAAACGATCGTAAACTGAAGGCAAATTTAGAAACTATCTAAACTAACTAAAGACGATTAAGATGACCATTAATATTACATTATTTAATATAATTAATACCCTCCCTTAATGGTCATCGTTCTAACTACCCACAGAAACAAAGAACGTTCTACCACAAAAGACAAGAGCCTGCCACTGACTCTGCCACTTGAAATGAGTCTGCCACTAACTCTCTCAGAAACTGCAGAACTTCTGAAAACAACCAGAACTGATCACAAAACATCCAACCTAATGTTGGGTAACAAAGTTGTCCCTCCCTGTAGCCAGAGACTCCAAAAAAACAACTACCACGATTTTGAGGAAAAATCGGCAAACCCTCCAAACTTTTGCAGATGAGCACGAGGCTCCAGAACAGACTGCAAGAAACCACGATTTTTGAGGACAAAATCACAAAACCCTGAATCTAAAGTTTACAAAGCATCGTTTTTTGGGGAAAAAACGGTAAAAAACTTTCATGATTTTTCAGGCAAAAATCAAAAAACCTCACAAAATTTTTTCAGGAAAAAATATTAAAACCCTACAAATAATTTTTAAGGAAAAATTATAAACCCAACAAATAATTTTTTAAGTCTAAAAATTCTAAAACCCACGGATAATTTTAAGAAAATATTAGAAAAACCACCAAATAATTTTTTTAAGGACAAAATTATAAACCCAAAAGTAATTTTTTTTTTCTAAGGGCAAAAAAATTACAAAAAACCCCCACAATAATTTTTATGGAAAAAATTATTAAAACCCTATCACTGAAAAACGAAGTCTCCTCCTTAATGCAGATTTGATAATCGAATGCCAAAACAAAGCGCTGCATGGAGATATGGCCAATGCAAATGGGGGTGACCACGCTGCTCCAAAACGTCGCCAGATCCAGAGAGAAGGATCACGCCAGAAATTAGAATAGATAGGCCGCAGAATGACCCACGCAGACTTCCATCACAAAATGCAGATGCCCACGAAATCTCTTCATGCGAGTAGGAGAAAGGGCCCCGACGCGAGCAAAAGAAACCCTTCAAGCATGAAAAAAATGATGCACAGAAAAACAACAATCATGTGCCTCAAATCGCGTCTATAACGCGTCCGAAAATAGGATGAAATGGCGACGCGATTTAAGCAAGTTGGGGGTTTTGCAGGTGACGTGTGAGAAAAACCGACGCCAAAGGTTGCGCTTAAAAGAAAAACCAAGTTGCAGATGAAAGAACAGGTCCGTCGCGCGGAATGAAATAGAGGGGATGCGGGAAATAGAAACCCTTCTTTGAATTGAAACGTCACCACACAAAATCATAGCATAAACAAAACCGACGGAAATCACAACCCACGAACACACGAGCACAACCACAAACAAAGAGACGCGAATCTGCTCCAGACAAGGACGATTTGCCAGAAAAATAACCACGAAAAATTCAGATTTAAAAAAACCTCACAGATTTCACAGAAGAGCCCTCGAATTTGTTCTTTTGAAAACAATAGTGCCCTCCCAGAATCCTGGGCCTCCCGTGAGGGAGTTAGACCCAGACCCGCTTTGATACCATGATAAAATATTCCATGTACGATGTATTAAACAGAGGAACGAAAGTTTCTTATATAGATTTACAAGAGACGATGTTTCTAAAAGAAACGATTGTAAACTAAAGACAAATTTAGAAACTATCTAAACTAACTAAAGACGATTAAGATGACCATTAATATTACATTATTTAATATAATTAATAGAGAGTTGATGTTGTCTAACTTTGTGGATTCAAACTAGACAAATCATGCTAGTGCCAGAAAGAGCACTTCAGGTTTTTGTTTTAGCTTGTAATGTCCCTTTTTTGAATAACCCTGAATCTTGCACTAGAATCACAAGTATAATGTAGTTAAGGGTATATCTTACCAATTAAATGCCTTAAGCAAGATAAATCTTGGTTTAAGCCCTGCAATCATGTTAGATAATATTGGAATATAATTCATATGATCAAACATATATAATAAATGTCTTATCTATTTAAACCATGTAAATACATAACTATTTCAAATAATATAACCCACACAATATTCATAATGCACATTGGAAGATGGATCATAATGGGACTTGGATGAGGAGCATGATAAGTCCGCCTGAAGCTATCCATACCAAGCCCAAGAGCGGATATACCATCCCTCTTGGCCCTCAAGTAGCAGACACACACGGTCATCCAACATGCAGTGGCATACTTGGTGGACAAACTTGTGTATGCATTCCCTACCCTTGCTGCCTTATCCATTCCTCTTATGATTAAGACTCCTTGAATCTATCCCAACAACCAATTAATGTAGAGATTGGGGAAAGGGCTACTGTAGGAGGCCCATAGACATCCTCTTTCTAAGTCCAAGGGCGGATACTCACCCCCCTAACCCCAAGTGGCAGACACAATCATCAATCATGGAGCAGCGTACTTAGAAAGAAGTCGAGTATCTGCTCACCCTACTGGTATTTTCCCCATTCCTCCTCATGGTTGCTTGATGAAAAAAACAAGCACAAAATATATCCATAATAAATATATCATTACATACAATAATCATGATAGAGCATACCACAATATCTATTAACACATAAGATGGTTATATTCACAGCAGCAATTGTAATAACTACTAATTCTGCACTTGAGTGCAGATAATTAACTCAGATCTGCTCAACTGCCTAGGTCTTTCTAATATTCTGAATATATTTGTTGCCTGAATGAAATATCTTTCTGAAGCTAATCAATCTGTTTTTGAAAAAATAGAAAAGAACAATGGAAAGAACTAATAAATGAACAATTGTTTGAAGGAAAGATATTACCAAATAGATTGAAGTAGTAAAACCAAGCATCACCAAAGCAAGAGAGACACGAGAATTTGATAAGGGGAAAAAACAAGAAAAAACCCCAATATTATGAATGGAGGCAAAATGCCTAAAGAATAATACAAAGAGAGAGAGAGAGTTGCAGCCTTAGGCTTGCTTGCTTGAGTCTTGAAGAATGAGAGGAGAGGCACCTCAATAAGTAGAGGTGAGAAGAAGGAGTTAGAATGTAACTCCCAACTCAATGAATGCCACCATTCATCTATGTGTGTGCAAAGTGTCACCTCTTAAGGAGGTGGTTACAAATATTCCTTAATAAAGGAATTAAAAATAAGCCATCCTCACACATGTGTGAGATGACAAAAAAGACAAAAAGACTTGTAGGGATTCCTTTGGAATATTCCTACAAGTTAATAAATAATTACAATTAAAGAATCTTTACCAAGTAAAGATTAATCTTCTAACAGTTTTAATATATAGAAGATATTGCTTAAAGAGAACAAATAGATTAAGTTAGATGAATAATTACTAATAAGGATTAATAATTGCTGCAAGCATCATTATTGCATAATCATATAATATCTATATATATGTATACGTAATTATATTCAACTTACTTCCATTATTGATTTATCATTTATCTTCATTTATCTCTCATTGAACTATCTTTTCTTCACACATACTTCTCGATATCAATCCCTTAACTATATTTAATGACTGCTGCCTTTCTGAGTGCAGGTTATTATTTATTTCTGATTGCTTCCATATCAAACTTTTATTCCAGATTTCTTATTTACTTTTCCATTTCATGATGCTTTTCACAAATGAAGTGTGCTCCTTTTATATTCTATTTGGGGGAGAGTCACCTCCTTTTAACTAACATCCTTATATTTGTAAGGGACACATCCCTTCCAACATAAGCACTGTTTTCCCTTGATTATGTTCTTTCCCAAATGCTGCCTTTATCCCTTGCTTTATGTTATCGCGGCCCATGATTTCCTTGGCCTATTATTAACCAATGCCCTTCTTAAATAATGATCTTTGCTTTCCTTTAATAATCACTGCCTATTGACATGTAAGCATAAGGTAATCGCTGCCCATCATTCATTGATAATACTAATTGCTGCCTTGGGTAAATGATTAAATCTTAATTGCTGCCTATTATTATTATCAATATGGAATCGCTGGCTGCTCATTTTTATAAATGTATTTTACTTTTAATATATATTATTTTATGTTACATATTTTATACTAATATATTTATATTTATTCTTTTATATGAGTTTTATATATGTTTTAATGATTATAATAATATTTAAATTATTAATATTTATATTTATATTTTAATATTTATATTGTTATTTATTTGCATTTCAATGCCCGGGTTTTTAGTGTTGCAGTTTCGGGGGCATGACACAGCTTGGGGTCAAGTATGATATATTCATTCAGTATGAAAGAAGCAAGAGTGTCATTGAGTTCAATAGAGGCATAGTACATAGCAGCCTTGTCTACTAGTTGTGAGACTATCTAGCTTTAAGATTTGATAGTAGAAGTAATTGATCAAGATGTTGGAGTTGATGGTTTTGTATTGTGACAATTAGAGTTGCCTCATCTCTGTAAGAACCTAGTGTTTCATGATTGTTCTAAGCACATTCAGTAGCATTTCCTTAGAACAAGGTTTAGAAGGGAGAGACGGTACTTGAGTATGATCCCTCAAATTCATAGATTACATACATTTTAATAGAGTACCCGGCTAAAGGGAAGTTTGAGATGTTGAGAGAGAAGCTTAGATTGGTGGAGAACACTTTCCTTGCAAAGAGGGAGTGTTAGTTTTCTCACAATAATGCCACAACAATGACAATGCATAGAGATCAACATGGAGAGGATGTTATTATATAAGAAAATAAGGCCCAGCTATGTAGGGAGCCTTCTTTGAGATTAATGCCTAGTTAACTTTTTGAGACTTGAGTGATTTGTGGATATAACTTAATCTCAAATGCTTTGATTAGGATTTATTAGTTCTGATAAGTTGATTATATCACTCCAGTGAGTTGTAACCTTAACTTGAAGCTTTCCTTGACACCTCGTCTAGATTCTATTGCTTAGATTCATAGTACACTTGTCTATTTAAAGGACACATTCTAATTTTAATCATGATGCATATAGGGTCCTATTGATGTGTATTTTATTACCCACCGAACACAAAATAAAATGTCCAAAGACACTCTATCCTCTCTTGAAAAACTACCGCGTATGCTAAGATTGCTAGAAGATCATATGGCAATTCCAAGGTTTCTTTAGTCAGGTCTTGACGTGTGGATAAGCTCAACAGTCGTTGTGATATGCTAGTAATACACAAAGGGACTTACGCTAGGATTGTTCAATTCACAATGAAGGTTTAGGCAATGAAGCTCTATTGTTTGGGTCTTGGATCAAACAAACTAAAAAAGGAGATAAGGGTTTAGAAGTTTTAATCTACTCCCTAAGAATTCAAGAGACGGTATTAACTTGGTGAAACCAATAACCACACAAAGTGGGTGCAATCTTCAAGGGAGTGTGCTTATGATTTTCACGTCATGAATAACTACCATCAAATCGAACAATATTTATCTAGACAGAAGTTAAGCATCCACAAAGTAAGCTCAGGCTGACTTTACGCATTGAACGAAAATCATCCATTCAAAGAAAGTATGAGCAAAAGTTTCACCATAAATCAATACTTATCAGATCTTGCATTCGTCTAACATACATGAAATAAAATCTAAACTATGATGAGGGATAAGAACCATGCCAACTCCAAAATAAGAGAAGTAATCACCATCAATTTGAAAAATGCATTACTTATTACTTTGGCAGTCGTATGCAACAGTTTACTTATCTCAACATGTTTTGCAACATGCTCCCCTTGTTTTACAAATGAGGGGCGAGCTCAATTTATAGGCTCTTCAATTACAATTCAATGGCCAGGATTGATTTCAAATCAACGGTCGAGATTACAAAATAAAACCCTAATTAGGGTTTGTTACAACTAACTACCCCTCGACCAATGAGAAAATTACATTTGAGGACACTTGTCCTTTTGCTAAATATAAACCAGCAATAAAATAGAAAGTTGTTGCATTATGGAATGTCAGGTTCATTGAATCTAGACATGCTGACTTGGAACAATTTGATTGGTTGGAAGATGACGAGAAGCCACTTTAGCGTGTTGGATGTCCTCCTTGGTCACTTTGTTCTTTTCCCCTGTACTCGCCTTAGAATATTTTTCTTTGCCAACGACTTTGTCCTTGCTTGTTTCTTTCCTAGCTTAGCTCTTGACTTCCTTTCGAGATTTTGATTTCTTCTCACTTGTACTAGGAGTCTCCCCAGCTTGGAGCAAATGTCTAGACTTGAAGTTATTTTCTTTCCTGATCACTTTGAAATTCCTTCAAGTGTCTTGAATTTGGAGAAGAACTTCTTTGTGCTTTCGCTATAATGGAGGAAATTGGAACTTTCTTTGTGAAGTATTTCCCATACTTAGCCAAATTTTGGCTATTTGAATTCATTTTGTAACACCTTCATGTGGACCATTCAACACTTAGCCAAAATTTTGGCCATCTCTATACTCAAATGAACTGTGCCTGTGGATTTTCCTTCAATTCTGAATTTGGCTTGAGCTAAGTAGTGCAGATTCCATACCTGGACAAGGATTTTATTTATTTCCTCTTTACTTTTCCTCTTTATTCCTCTTCATTCTTCTTTATTCTTTCTGTTTTCTTTCCAACACGTAGTCAAAATCTAATTCTTTTGTGGTAAGAAAATTCCACACTTAGCCATTTTTTTTGAGTTTTTTCTCCCTAGCTGGGCGGACTTTGTTGTCACTTGGGCATTTTGTTGGCAAACTTAGCTTTCTTTTT
Source organism: Sequoia sempervirens (assembly GCA_007258455.2). Taxonomy (NCBI): domain Eukaryota; kingdom Viridiplantae; phylum Streptophyta; class Pinopsida; order Cupressales; family Cupressaceae; genus Sequoia; species Sequoia sempervirens. The sequence continues at coordinate 45,081 of VDFB02340434.1, forward strand.
GCCATGTATTCTTTTGGTGTCTAGGTGGACTTGCTCTTGACTTGGACATCTTTCCAGCTGGGCGGACTTTCTGTTCCTCTTGCCATGATACATCTTCTCTAGGCAGACTTGCTTCATCTTTTGACCCTTTGCTCTTCGCATGCCAAGGCTTGGGCAGACTTGGCTGCTTATTAGACAAGTCAGATTTTATCCTTCCCATGCCAAGGCAGACTTTGAACTAGTTTAGACATTTCTTTCCCTTAGGCTGAGTCGGACATCATGTTGGTTTGGACATTCCTCACTTGAGCAAAGTCAGACTTTATGATGCTTTGGGCATTCCATACTTGGACAAAGTCGGACTTTGCATGTGCTTTGCCATTTTCTTGGTGGACTTCACATAAGCTTTGACATTTTACTCTCCATGGCAAGGGTGGACTTTCCCTATGTCTTGATACTTCTTAGCGGACTTGTCTCCATGCTTGCCATTTTCTATCCAAGTGTTGGATGGACTTCATGATGGTCTTGCCATGTGCATGGTGGACTTGGCATTGTGCTTGACATTTTGTTCTCCATGCTAAGGGCGGACTTCATAAATGTTAAGACATATCATCTTCTCCTTCCAAGCGGACTTAGCCATGTGCTTGGACATAGCATAGCGGACTTCACTCTTGTCTTGCCATTGCTTTTCCTTGGGCGAGGTTCATCAGTTGCATGCCCTTTTTTTACCTTGGAGATGCTTATGCCATGAATTTCATGCTGCATTTCTTGGATCATCAAACCCTTGCCATGTGATTTTTTTTCTTGCTTTTTATGATTTTTGCTTGCTTTTCTTGTTTTTTCCTTGCTTTTTACTCTTGGAGGCCTAAATTTTCGATTCTAAAGATGGAAATGTTGACTCCATGACCTGCGGGACCTTAAAAGCCTGGCACTTTCTAAAAATAGAAAAAGCAAAAAGCAAACTTTCTCAAAATAGTAAGTCCCAGATTGGTCCAAAAGTGCCAAAAATAGAAAAAAGCAAAAAGCAAAAATCCCTAAAATATAGGAAGTGTCAGAATTGAGTGAAAGTAATTGCGTTCTTCGTCGACCGGGTCTTCTGAGCACTTTGGTTATGTCTAGGCACAGTTCTGGGCTTGAATTCTCTACTTGGCTCAGGTGATTTCTGACTCCTCATTGTAAAAGAAAAAAAAAGGGATTAGCAGTTGCGACGCCAAGGCAAAACCAAAAAAAAGCAAAAAACAAGGGGGTCCCCATTTGCAATGGGGCGATGTTGCAAAAGGGTCACAACAGGTCCCTTTTATAAAATTTAATTCCAATGCAGTGCATTTCTTTTCAGTTTGAATAGAAAATAGATGCAGTATTGAGCATTCAGATTTGTGAGCATTTGCTGTTCGTATTTTCAACAGTATGTATTTGTAGATCAGAGTACTCAAATCTACTGTTTGGATTGGTGTTTCTGTTTTATGCTCTCTGCAGCTAGGACTAAATTTTCTGGATGCAGAATCTGCTTACCATGGTCTAAAAACTAAGTTAATTTTTTTGGCAAACATACTTAGCTATTTGAAATAATGCATCAAAACCTTCATGCCTCTGAAAAGACTAAATCCAAAATAAAACTAAATAACTAAACTTTTGATTCCCTGTAAAACACAACTCCACTAAACAACTTTATAATATGAAAATTTGGTGGTGAATTCTTTAACTACGGATGCTTTTATCTGTAATGAAACACAGAAAGTCTGAAATTTGAAGAATTTTTATTATTACCTGCTGTAATCTTGATTTTATATGTTAAACAGTGATTTCAAACAGGAATGAAGATGGAATTTAAACCACATCATTGTCTCAAAATTTCACAAAAATAAGAGATTGCGGTAAGTCAAACCTCCAGTGTATGATGGTAACGTGTTCACTTTTGTCATCATATCCTTGAAAACTGATTCGGAAGGCTCCACTACCATGACTCCAGAGTTCAACCTTTCTGAGTGTTTCAAATTTGCACAAAACTTTTGGCATTTAAAAAGATCCTCAATGCTTCTAAGGACAATGGTGTCGGCATCAAGGTAGACAACTGTAGAATATTGTCAAGGCATCAACAAACTGAACAAACCAAAAGTTAACTGATATGAATAGAATATTGAACCTCTGTTTATATGACTCTACTGGGTAAACAAAAACGAAAACATTGCTAATCTTGAAATTTCTACCAAATGCTTTGTAAGCAAATGAGATAGTCTCTGCTAAAACCTTTCTTATAGTTGGTCATGTTAAATATTTTCAATTTGGTGTAAACTCCCCAAAATCTCTTTGGCCTTTTATGGTTCGGATTGGCCAATAATCGAATATGTTCAACAATCCACCCATCAGCCTGTTCAAACACATTTCAGTAGCTATTAAAAAAAATTATTTGCATTAGATAGAGAGAAATGCAAGAGACAGCAATAGACAGAAATAAACTTCAATAAACTCCAGTAGAGAGGAAAAAGCAACATGAGCATAGCCATACATTACTAATTTTGAACATAGTTTCTGAAATGTGTATCTAGAAATTCAAACCAACTAAGCATATGAATAATAGATAACTGAAGTATAGGAATTTTTCAAATAGTTACTTCGCATCTTGCTGATATGTTTAGAGTGCAGTATTCTTCAATGACTTCTAGGTATGTGCATTAGTGGCCACTGGCCAATGAAATATTTTTCAACACTAACATGTATTTTTAACTTGATTAAATCATTTGCATTCCAACGTGAGATTATAATATTTAAGTATTAGTTGTATGGAATGCAATACTCTCATTAAATTTCCAACCATAAAACTGCAAGTTTTGTAGGTTTTAAATATAAAACCAAAAGTACCATTTATATGGATTCTGCAATTATAGAAATTCCCTATAAGCTGTGAAAATTATTTGAATGCGCTGCTTTTTATTGACATAGAATCATATCTTTGACACATTCAGATACAACATATTTAAAGGCTGGTTAAAACATTCAGTGTGGTCAGATATTTGCAGCCAAAAATATAAACATAGATTGTATTCAAGTATTTATTCTAATATTAATGGTCATCTTAGCTTTAGTTAGTCGTTAGTTTACCTTAGCTTTTAGTAACTTCTGTTTACGCTTTAGTTTGTTTTAGCATCTTTAAGCTTTCTACTTTAGTTAGCTTTAGTTAACGATGGTTTCTTTTTAGAAACATCGTCTTGTAATTTTCTTTATAAGGAGTTTTCATCTCTTTTTGTAATCACGCAATAATGAATATCAATTATCATTTCATGGTATCAGAGCTTAGGCTCGGTCTTTTTTGACAAAATTTTTAATAAAAATTCATTGTTTTCCCTAAGGAATTTTTTAGAAATTTCTTAGATTTTTTTTCTAGCCAATTTTTTTTAAAATATAAAATTGAAGAAATTTTTGGGGACTGATCTTTTAAGAGATTTTCGTGAAATTTTCAAAGGGTTTCTGAGAACATTTTCGTGGGTTTTTGTGAAAAAAAAAAATTGAAGAGCTTTTTGGAGGAATTTTGTGAAGATTTCAAGGGCAAAACGCGGATTTTTTTAGTAAAAAATCACGGTTTTTTAAGGCTGAAAATCGCAGGTTTCTACATCTTCAAATTGCAATTTTTTTGTCTGATGGAAATTGTGACCTAATTTCTGAGCCTATTCATGCAGATTTTTCCCAGTTCGAAGGACTTTCGTCTGAGTTTTTGACGCATTTTTTTGGGCATCTTCCTGCAAAGTACAATTTTTACAATCGTGTAGGTTTTTGCAGCTCTGTTCGTGGGTTTTTCGAGTGATTCTGAGCACGATTTTTTTCTGAAGTTTTCAACGTTTTCTAGGCATCGCTTTTTTCCAGAACCGTGTCTGAGATTTTTGTGCAGATTTGTGGGCTTTTTAGCACACTTTCTGAAAATCATGGCTATATTTGACGGCTTTTTTGAAGTCGGTTCTGATATTTTACCCAATTTCTTGCATGCAATCTTCCTGTGTTTGTTTTTGGCGTGTGACTAGGGCTCCTTGATGGATTCGCGACCTTGTCATGCATGTGCTACCTGCAGATCGTGGGTATTTTTTTATTTGCTGGCTTATGAAGGATTTCTGATGGGTTCTCTACCTTTTTGGATGGATTTTCTCAAAAATTCATAGGCATTTTCCAGGGCATTTTTCCCTGATTTCTAGGTGCTAGGGTTTTGTGAGAGATTTGTGCAAAATCCTCTATTCTGCATTTTTCCTAGGGTGTCTAAATCATGAGTTCTTGATTTTCCAGACTTCCAGTGGACCTGATTTTCCAAAGTTCATGGGCAGATTTGATAGTTTTTTGACGGGTTTTTACTAATAAAAATCATGGTTTCATGGCAGCTTGAAGTGTTAATTTTTGAAACAGTTTTTTGACAGAATTTTTCTAAGACAAATAAAAATTCCTGCAAAGAGTTTTTCAAGATTTTTCCTAAAAAAGTTTACAAGAAGAGTTTTTGAAAATTTTCCTATAAAAATTTTGCTAAAGTTTTTTGAGGATTTTTTTTTGAAAAAATCTTACTTTTTCAAAGTTTTCGAAGGTTTTTTTGAAAAATCTTACAGTTTCTAAGCCTCTCTTTTAGACGATTTTTGAAAAAGAAAATTGTGAGTTTTGCCAGCTAATTGTCCAGAGCTTGTGCCAGCTGATCACAGAATTACCTTGTTTTTTGTGCTATGGAAAACGAGAGGGATTGAAATATTCCGAGCCAAATTTTTTCCAATTTTCAAATTACAATCAGAAATGCAACACACCCGTTAGGGTTAGATAAATCAAACCAGCAGTTACAATATAACTCTTTGCCAAGAATGCGCACTCAATCTCAACAAGAGAGAGGCTGTCATATGGCAAGAGGATCGTCAGTACATTAATCAGAACTGCAACTGGAAGTAACTCTAACCAAGAATGGCGCCAAGTGATGGCGAGCATATAGTCAGAGGATCTTAATGGAAATGCTGATACAAAAACTCTAACCAAGAAATGTGTCGGCGAACAACGAGCATGTGGTCAGAGGATCCCTATCATCTAATATGCTGAAAGCAACTCAACACTATGTATGTGCTACCCAATTCCAGTATGGAAATGAGGCTACCATATGGCGGAGCAATTACATGAAATACAATACTAGAAATGGAACTCAACGCCAAGTATGTGCACTCCTATCCAAGATGAATAGGCGCTATCATATGACGGAGCAACTAAAAAGTAAATACAATAGACCAGCAAGGATCAGTCTCTTCCACGAAATGTGGGAAATATAATAAAGAGCTTACAAATGTGAATATTGGCTGGTTAGTACTACTAACAGCCTTACAATATAATATATCTCCTGCAAGCACGATGGATTATAGTGATAATCAAACTGCTGAAATGTAGAGCTACTCCAGAATGATTAATATGACTAAGACAAACAATCCCAGCCCTATTAATAATTTTACTAAGTCTGATATGACAGATCTGCAGTTAAAATGGTGAAATCAGCAACTCCAGAACTCACTTAAATGCTCATATCTCTCTCAATACTCACTCATTTAACTTGAAATCAGTTGCAAAACATTCTAATGATGATGACAATGAAGATGGATCACAAAAACTTCTCACAAAGACCCCTATTTATTTTGCACGACTTCCAAAGCACTTACAAAGTGAAATTGCCTGCAAGCAAGGGCGATTTACTTTAGATAATTCATAGACTTCAAATAAAATTTTGGAAACTTGCACATATGGTCGCCCTACATAGGAAAATAGATTGGAACAAGACAAAGAACTCTAAAATTGACAGAAAATACAATAACTCAACTACAGAATGTGAGAAGAACCAACTACAATGAAAGGAAACCAACTACAACTAAACCTCTCAACTAGTTGTTGTCTTTCAAGCAAGAAGAAGAGCCAAGCTAGGAGGCTTACATTCCTCGAAGCAATCCCAAAACCAATCCGGCAGCATAAGTTTGCAAATTCATCAGATGACAAAATGAGGACCCAGAGCTCCAATTTATAACTTCAGAAGAGCTTTCTAGAAACCTCCAAGAAGGGCGCCACCTCAAAGATTCTTTTAGGTCATTGACTTGTCTTTTGTCTTCACCCTCAGGATGGCGTACTTGCTTAAGAAGATAAATTTCACTTTTTAAATAAAATATTTGGCTCACCCAAAGTTGGCGTCCAAACTCCTTGAGCAATATTTGGCTTTAGAAATATTAAAATATTTCCTCCATGTGAAAATACCCTTCAATGTCCCCTTTTAAAGACAATATTAATTCATGATGCTAGAACAAGGAATTATAATGTTAAATTATAACATTATAATATAAAATATCTTATATCACCATGGAAATGCATCAGAAGCCAAATTCAACCATACCGTCTGAACAGACTGCCATAGTGAAGCCTACTGATTAGGAGTCAACAAGTCAACTGCTAAAAATAGAATTTACTAAAAATAGTAAATCCATGTAATTGCTCAGAATGTCCGAACCGAAACCACCAACGCGAAGCTCTCAGAAAACCCAGAAGGAATCCACAATCCAAGTTCAACATTTCCAAGTGCAAGCTCCGCAAAAAGATGAAAACGTCCTCCAAGAAGTTTGGAAACCCTGATTCGAGCTTCTGCTTAGCCTACGAGTTCCCAGAAATAGGCTAAATCCAAATGAAGAGCGTAGGGCTAAATTGGGGACATTACAGGGATGGCGTCTTTGTCCAATGTTACGTTGGAAAATACGCAAAGGTTCAATGGAAAGAATTACAACACATGGAAGCAGAGGATGCTTACCATCTTTGAATACCGGTGTCTGGATGCGCTTGTTCTAGGTACAAAAGTTCGTCCCACAGCTACAGGGAAGGATCAAGACAAGTATGATGGAGATAATAGGGAGGCAGTTATGCTTCTAAAATTATCTGTCACCAATGAGATGTTACCAGAAATACCATCTAGTAAATTTGTTGTGGAGATTTGGAAGCATTTGAAAGATCTTCATGAGACCTCTAACAAGGGAAGGGCTTTCTTTTTGAAGAATATGCTGTTTTCCATTATGATGGATGACCAAGTGTCTTTGCAGGAGCACTTGATGAAAATCAAAGATACTCGCGATCAACTAGAGGCCATTGGTCATAAGATGGAAGATGGGGATATGGTGGTGATCACTTTGAAAAGCTTGTCATGTTCCTACCAACACTTCATTGAAACGCTCAGCATTACATCCACCAATGTTGACTTGAAGTTTGATGAACTATGCAACAAGCTTTTGCAGTAGGATAGGTGGAGGAAGCAATTTGGGAGCAACAATGAGCCTTCTAATGTTGAACAAGCATTTACTACCAAGGATGTTGGCAAAGGCAAGTCCACTTAGCAGAAAGGACGAGGCAATTTAGAGGAGGGCTCTAATAAGTCTATTACTTGCCATTACTGTGGGAAAATTGGTCATACACAGAAGTATTGCAGAAAGCAGTTGGCTGATGGGAAGTCCAAACAGGAAGAGTCTCAACAAAGTGCTCAAGTGGCGGAGTATACTAAGCAGGAGTCTACATATTATGCATTTGGATGACCATCACACCATCAAAATATGGGTAGACTTAGTTTATGTTTGTAGGATGACCATTAAGAGAGGGTATTAAAGTATTTGTTGTAATATTAATGGTCATCTTGTTAATGAATGATAGCTTTGGTCAGATATGAAGGACGATTGATTGCTACAAGCATCATCGTCATTCATGCTTGATTAGAGTTTATCCTTTATTTTGAAATATTTCTGGAAATCATATTAATCGAATTTATGAGCATTCATATATTATTTGAATTATATATGATATATTTTGTAATCGGAATTTATCTTCTCATTCGCCATCTAGTATATATGTTTTATACTAAACAAATCATTAACTGTGCTTATCTTAAACCCGCGCTCTAAAGAACACGTCCCATGAGTGGACGCGTCTCCACTTGTGGAGACACGTCCTCTCATGAGACATGTCTCTTAGAGGCAGGGTTTCCTCACATATTTATGGTGGATCCTTCCTTGATATGCAAATATTGAAATTGATAGATACTCTGCTCCAAGGAGACCACATACTTCAAAGAAGACTCAGACGTGTGACTACAGTTACGGGGATATAATCTGAAAAATATTTAATCTCATTTAACATGGTACCAGAGCCACATTAGGAAGATCCGATTAAATTCATATCAGATTATTTAAATCGTATTCTCTCTTGAAATCACATTCCTCTCTTCATAATGTCTAGTGTAATCAGATTTGAGGACCGTCTTGAAGGTACAAACAACTTTACATCATGGAAATTCCAAATCATGATGATTTTAAAAGAAAATAAGTTACTCATTTGTGAAAGAAAACCAGATAGAGCCTAAGAATGATCTGGAGAAATCTCAATGGATTGAGAACAATGAGAAAACCATGAAAATTATAGTAGATGCAGTTAGGGACCATATAGTACCTATATTGTCTAAAAATGAGACTGCATACCTAATGTTTAAATCTCTTGAAAGCACCTTTGAAATAAACAACACCAGTAGGACCCTTGCTCTAAAGAGGCAAATTAATCATGTTCAAATAAACAAGGGAGAATCTATTAATTCATATTTCATGAGAATCATTGAACTAAGAAATCAACTGTCAACAGTTGGTTATCAAATTGATAGTAAGGAGTTAACACTAATAGCTCTAGATGGTCTACCAAACTCATGGGAGTCATTTGTTCAAGGAATAAGTGCAAGATCCAAACTCCCTAAATTTGATAGGCTGAGAACAGATTGCTTGCAAGAAGAAACAAGACTAATGACAAAAGGAAACCTTCAGAAACCTATAGATGAGGATATTCATGTACTAAACACAACTTCTCATAAGAAAGGTAAGAAGAAAGACTTCAAGAGAAAGAAGAATTCGTACGGAAGGGGATCATCCAAGAAAAGGAAAGACATATCTCAAATACAATGTTTCAGATGTGATCAGTATGGACACTATGCAATCAAGTGCCCTGATAGAATAAAACAACAGGCATCCTTTGCTAAAGTTGAAAAGACAAATACAGAACATGATTCTGAGAAATTTGTTTTCTACTCAACATTATCAAGTCAAGTATCAAACATAGTCAATAATTGGGTAATTGATAGTGGTTCTTCATGTTGAAGATCGTGGCAGCTTCAGGCGAATACTTTCCAGCACAATACGCATGAAGACAATAATTAAATATAGCCTTTGACTATTTAATTATTTTATGCGTTTTAATGAAGAGACATTCCTTTTGATAAAAGATGCATTTTAAAGAGATGAATTTAATAATGAGGAGGCACGATTTTTTAAGAGGCCGACTTTTTGTTTATGAAAAGACGTTTTTTTTATGAGGCCGACTTTGCAATATTGAAAGGTTACATCCTTTGATTGTTTCTATTGACATCTATATAAGGAGATCTAACTTATTCATATCATATCGATTTATCAAGCAAGTCCGAATTATTCCTCATTCAAGTGCGAATTCCTTCAAGAGCAGATTGCGAATTTCTCTAAGTGCAGATTTAGATTATAAGGAAGAGTAGATTATCATCTGTTATTGCATCTAGAGTTGATGCTGGATATTGGCCTTGTGATTGCCTCATTGTAAAGAGATTGGTTGCCATTGTTAATATATATATAAGTGATATTTGTTGCTGGGTTTTTCTCCCTCAAGTGGAGGGTTTTCCCAGGGTATATGCTGTGTTACTGTGTCTGATTTTTGAATTAATTTTCTGTGCACTGATCTGATCACTAATTTAACATGGTATCAGAGCGGGTGTGAAGAAAGATCGTGGTTAGATTTGTGCTTTCACAGCATTATTCTTATCTGTTGACGGTTCTTGTCTATCTTCACATCATTAAAATGGTGAACGGATTGAAGATCGAGGATAGACTCGATGGAGCTTCTAACTACACTTCATGGAGATTCCGAATCATGCTTACATTGGAGGAGAATGATTTGGTTGAATTTGCAGAGACCAAGGTTCCCGAACCTGAAGCGGAAGAAGAGAAGCTGCAATGGAGGAAGAAAGATATCAAAGCAAAGAAGTTGCTGGTTGATTCCGTAAAGGATCACATTGTCCCTATCATCTCTAAGATGAAGACTGCAAGGAAGATGTTCAAGTCTTTGGAAGAAATGTATGAAATCAACAACACCAGCCGGGCTCTTGCGCTGAAGCAACAACTTCATCATGTGAAGATGTCAAAAGGAGAGACCGTGATCGCCTACTTCATGAGGATTGCAGATTTGAGAGATCAGCTCTCCACTATTGGTCATATGGTTGAAGATAAAGATTTGACAATGCTTGCACTCAATGGTTTGCCATTATCTTGGGAGTCCTATATTCAAGGAATTAGTGCTAGGTCTAAACTTCCGAAATTTGATCGTTTGAGGGCTGACTGCATCCAAGAGGAATCAAGGTTGATGGCTAGAGGTGTTGGCCCAAGTTCTTCTAATCAAGAAATCCATGTTCTTGCAGCCCAAGCTTCGAAGAAGAAAGGAAAAGGTGGAAAGAAGGGTCACTTCAAGAGGAATCGTGATAAAGGAAATGATGATGCTTCCCCCTCCAAGAAGAAGCGAGATTTGTCAAAAATCCAATGTTTTAGGTGTGACAAGTTTGGTCATTTTGCTAAACATTGCCCTGACAGATCTAAGCATCAAGCCTCCATTGCAGATGTAGAGAATGTTTCCCCTCAGAAGGATGAATATCTGTTTTGCTCAGCCTTGTCAAGCAATGTTACCACCGACACTAATACATGGTTGATTGATAGTGGTGCTTCTCGCCACATCACCGGATTCAAGGAGCACTTATCAAATTTGGAGAAGAAAGACTCCTTGGAACAAGTTATCATTGGAGATGATGCTAGCTACACCGTGAAAGGGATTGGGACCTCTACTCTCAATTTGGATTCAGGTATCACACTTCAGTTGAGCAATGTTCTTTATGTTCCGGGGATCAAGCGCAATCTCATCTCTATTTCAGCCCTAGAAGATAAAGGATATCAAATTGCCTTCTCAAAAGGCAAAGTTCTTGTATGGATGGAGAACTCTAGTTTCAAAGATGCTCGAGTTATTGGAGTGAGACATGAAAGTCTCTACAGGGTTTGCACTCGTCCTCTACAAGCCTTGGTTCATGATACTTCTTCTCTATGTGATCTTTGGCATCGAAGATTGGGGCATCTACACTTTCGTGCTCTGCCTATTATGGAGAAGATGGTGACAGGTCTACCTAAGTTCGTCAAGGAGCATGAAGGCACTTGCAAGGGTTGCTCTCTAGGTAAGAATGTAAAAGCCCCTTTTCATAGTAGTGAAAGTAGATCTAAGAGTATTTTAGATCTCATCCATTCAGATTTATGTGGTCCTATGTCTATTCCTTCTTCAAGCGGATTTTTGTATTATGTACTATTTATTGATGATTACTCTAGGAAAACTTGGATTTATTTCTTGAGGTCTAAAGAGTCTGAGGAAGTATTAGCTAGATTTAAGGAGTTTAAAGCCTTAGTAGAAAACATTTCTGGTAAAAGAATTAAGGTCCTTAGATCTGACAATGGTGGTGAATACACCTCTAGCAATTTTCTAGACTTTTGTACAGATGCAGGGATTAAGAGGGAGTTCTGTGTTCCCTATAATCCTCAGCAGAATGGTATTGCAGAAAGAAAGAATAGGACAATCATGGAAGCAGCAAAGGCCATGATTCATGATCAAGACTTGCCGACTTTCTTATGGGCAGAAGCCTCCAAGACAGCTGTATATGTGCAGAACAGAAGTCCTCACAAGGTCTTGGAGAATATAACTCTGGAAGAAGCCTTCACAGGGAAGAAGCCTGAAATTAGTCACTTAAGAATTTTTGGATGTCCTGTTTATGTTCATATTCCGAAGGAGAAAAGAACTAAGTTGGAGCCGTCTGGCAAGAAGGGCATCTTTGTGGGCTACAGCGAGACATCTAAAGCCTACAGAATATACATTCCAGGACAAAAGTTGATTGAGATCAGTAGGGACGTTACTTTTGAGGAAGACATTGCATTTAGAAAATCCAAGGGCACTCTCATGGAGATCAGTAATGAAGAGTCTCCTCAGGATATGGAAGTTGACCACACTCCTGAGATTCAGAGGGAGACTGTTGAACCAAAAGAAGATGCTGATCCTGTTGAACCCTTGGAGCCTACTGATGGGCCTACTGACATTGTCATTGGAAGAAAGAGACCTCTATGGGCTAGGCGTACTATGCAAGAGGCAGAAAGTTTTGCAGCTCCTAGAGGCACATTTAGAGAAAGTAAAAGGCCTCATAAGTTCTTCAATTATGTTGCCTTGATGAGTCAGATTATTGATTCAGAACCTTCATGTGTTGAAGAAGCATTCAGTCATCAGGTTTGGAGAGATGCAATGGCAGAGGAGTATCAATCAATTCTGAAGAATGATGTTTGGGATATTGTTCCTAGACCTAAGAGCAAATCAGTGGTATCTTCGAAATGGCTCTTCAAAATCAAGCATGCTGCAGATGGGAGCATTGAGAAGTACAAGGCAAGATTTGTAGCTCGAGGGTTTTCTCAGAAAGAGGGAGTTGATTACGAAGAAACATTTGCTCCTGTTGCCCGTTACACTTCTGTCAGAACCATCATTGCCATTGCTGCATCGAAAGGATGGAAGATTCATCAGATGGATGTGAAGACAGCATTTCTCAATGGCGTAATTGAGGAAGAAGTTTACATTGAGCAACCTGATGGTTTTGAAGTTCATGAGAAGGAGTCACATGTGTGTAAGCTGAAGAAGGCCTTGTATGGTCTTAAGCAGGCTCCTCGTGCTTGGTACGAAAGGATTGATCGGTACCTATCTAGTTTGGGCTTCCTGAAGAATGATGCTGATTCAAATCTCTATTTCAAGGTAATCAATGGTGATGCACTAATATTGGTTTTATATGTTGATGATTTGATCCTTACTGGAGAAGATCACCTGATTCTCGAGTGCAAGAAGGAGTTGACTTCAGAATTTGAGATGAAGGACCTTGGGCTCATGCATTACTTTCTTGGTTTAGAAGTCTGGCAGAAACCAGATGAGATGATTCTAAGTCAAGGAAAGTACACCATTGATATACTTAAGAGATTTGGCATGATGGATTGCAAATCCATGTCTACACCAATGGAGACCAATCTTCATAAGTTGAAGGAGGCTGCAGCTAATTCAGACTTGGTGGATCCTACATTGTATAGACAGTTGATTGGGTCTCTGATGTATATGGTTAACACTAGACCTGATATTTGCTATGCAGTGAGTGCACTTAGCCAGTTTATGTGTGATCCGAGACAGATACATCTTGTTGCAGCTAAACATATCCTGAGATACTTGCGTGGCACAATTGGATATGGGTTGAGGTATACTTCAGATGCAGACTTGGAGTTACATGGTTTTACAGATTCTGATTGGGCAGGTTGTGTCACAGATCGGAAGAGCACCTCTGGTTGTTGCTTCAGTTTGGGTTCTGGTATGATTTCCTAGTGCAGCAGGAAGCAGTCATCTGTAGCATTGAGTACAGCAGAGGCTGAGTACATTGCAGCTTGTATGGCAACTCGGGAAGCAGTGTGGCTTCGTAAGCTCCTTTCAGGATTGTTTGGACAATCAATGGAGCCTACCATCATCCATTGTGATAATCAGAGTTGCATGAAGCTTTCTGTCAATTCTGTGTTTCATGACAGAACGAAGCATGTCGAGATCAAGTACCACTACATCAAAGATATGGTACTACGAAAGGCTGTACAGTTGAAGTACATCAGCACTGATGAGCAGACAGCAGATATTCTCACCAAGCCTCTCTCAAGGATAAAGTTTGTATACTTTCGAGATAAGCTTGGTATGGTGGAGAATCCAGTCTTGACTAAGAAAGAGTCTCAGTATCAGTGATCCTTTCTATCTTTTACCATAGTATGGTTGTAGCCATTATGGTAGATATCGTGTTGAGGCGATATCCAATATCACGTTGAGGTGATATATATCTTTTACCATAGTTTGGTTGTAGCCATTATGGTAGATATCTTGTTGAGGTGATATCCAATATCACGTTGAGGTGATATATATCTTTTACCATAGTATGGTTGTAGCCATTATGGTAGATATCGTGTTGAGGCGATATCCAATATCACGTTGAGGTGATATTCCTTTACTCACCATAGTATGGTTGTAGCCATTATGGTAGATATCGTGTTGAGGCGATATCCGATATCACGTGAAGTGATATTCATCTTGTGCCATAGTATGGTTGTAGCCATTATGGTAGATATCGTGTTGAGGCGATATCCAATATCACGTTGAGGTGATATTTCTTTATTCACCATAGCATGGTTGTAGCCATTATGGTTGATATCACATTGAGGCGATATCAGACATCACGATGAGGTGATATGACTTAAGCAGCTGGAAGTATCCTCCCTAGCTGAGAGGGAGTGTTGAAGATCGTGGCAGCTTCAGGCGAATACTTTCCAGCACAATACGCATGAAGACAATAATTAAATATAGCCTTTGACTATTTAATTATTTTATGCGTTTTAATGAAGAGACATTCCTTTTGATAAAAGATGCATTTTAAAGAGATATGAATTTAATAATGAGGAGGCACGATTTTTTAAGAGGCCGACTTTTTGTTTATGAAAAGACGTTTTTTTTATGAGGCCGACTTTGCAATATTGAAAGGTTACATCCTTTGATTGTTTCTATTGACATCTATAAGGAGATCTAACTTATTCATATCATATCGATTTATCAAGCAAGCAAATCGAATTATTCCTCATTCAAGTGCGAATTCAACTAAGAGCAGATTGCGAATTTCTCTAAGTGCAGATTTAGATTATAAGGAAGAGCAGATTATCATCTGTTATTGCATCTAGAGTTGATGCTGGATATTGGCCTTGTGATTGGCCTCATTGTAAAGAGATTGGTTGCCATTGTTAATATATATATAAGTGATATTTGTTGCTGGGTTTTTCTCCCTCAAGTGGAGGGTTTTCCCAGGGTATATGCTGTGTTACTGTGTCTGATTTTTGAATTAATTTTCTGTGCACTGATCTGATCACTAATTTAACACTTCAAAGCACATCACAGGATTCAGAGAACACCTAGATACTATGATAGAAGAAACTGAAGAAGAAGTAACTATTGGGGATGATTCTACACATCCAGTTAAGGGTGTTGGAACTTGCACCATAAATCTGAAGTCTGGCCTCTCTCTTCAACTCACTGGAGTATTATTTGTACCAGGAATAAAGTGGAACCTAATATCCATTTCTGCTCTTGAAGACAACGGATATAGGGTCACCTTTATGGATGGAAAAGTCCTAGCGTGGCCAAAGAACTGCACCATAAAGAAAGCTCAAACTATAGGGATAAGACAAGGATATCTCTACAAACTGTGCACTGAAATTAATCAAGCCCTTATTCATGAGACCTCTGATTCAAATGAAATTTGGCATCAAAGACTAGGACATATTCATTTTCGTGCCCTACCTTCTGTGGAAAAATTAGTAACAGGATTACCCAAACTAAATCATATTCATGAAGGAGCATGCAAAGGGTGTGCCCTAGGGAAGAATACAAAGGGGGCCTTCCAAAACAGTTTGAGTAAAACCAAAAACATATTAGAACTGGTTCATTCTGACTTATGTGGACCTATGTCTGTACCCTCCATGGCAGGATTTTTATATTATGTAATATTTGTAGATGACTTCTCTAGAAAGACCTAGATATATTTTCTTAAATGCAAAGAGTCAATAGAAGTCCTTAAAAGATTTAAGGAATTCAAAGCTCTTACAGAAAACTTTTCAAGGAAGAAAATCAAAACTCTAAGAACAGATAATGGGAAGGAATACACCTCAGAAATCTCTAAGGAATTTTGTGTAAATGCTGAGATTAAGAGGGAGTTTATTGTAGCCTTCAATCCTCAACAAAATGGTGTTGCTGAGAGGAAGAATAGATCTATTGTAGACGCTGCTAGAGCAATGTTGTTCGACCAAAATATAGAAACTTCATTTTGGGCAGAAGCCTATAGGACAGCTGTCTACATTCAAAATAGATGTCCCCATTCTCATCTAGATAACAAAACTCCTGAAGAAGCATTTACTAGTATAAAACCTGACAAAAGTCACTTAAGGATCTCTGGTTGCCCTATCTACATTCATGTACCTAAAGAAAAGAGATCTAAATTAGAACCTAATGGAAAGAAAGGGATATTCGTGGGCTATAGTGAAACCTCAAAAACTTACAGAATTTACATATCAGGTCAGAATCAAATTGAACTAAGTAGAGATGTCATCTTTGAGGAAGACATTGCTTTCAAAAGGGCAAAGAGTTCTAATGACATAGAAATTCAAGATTCTACTAAAGTTATAGAGGAGGATCTTGCTCCTGAGATTCAGAGGGAGTATTCTGAAGAAATCCTAAATGAAAACCAATCTGTCCTAGAAGTGAATCTTTATGACAACAACAAGAGGAGACCATTTTGGGCTAGAAAGATGATTAAGGAAGCTGAGAATTATACAGCACCCAAAGAAACTTTTAGAGAAAGTAAGAGACCCAAAAGATTCTCAAGCTATGTTGCCTTAATGAATGAGATCATTAGTTCAAAACCATCTAGCGTTATGGAAGCTCTGAAGCATCAAGTATGGAAAGATGCTATGACAGAAGAGTATCAATCCATTTTGAAAAATGATGTATGGGATATAGTACCTAGACCAAAAGACAAATCTATTGTCTCTTCCAAATGGCTCTTCAAAATCAAACATGCTGCTGATGGCAATATCGAGAAACACAAGGCACGCTTTGTTGCTAGAGGTTTCTCTCAAAAGGAAGGTATTGATTATGAAGAAACTTTTGCACCTGTTGCCCGGTACACCTCTGTGAGAGCAGTAATAGCATTGCTGCACCTAAAAGCTGGAAGATCCATCAAATGGATATGAAAACTGCCTTCTTGAATGGGTCCATTGAAGAAGAAGTCTTTTTAGAGCAACCTGAAGGCTTTGTGATACATAATGCAGACTCACATTTATGCATATTGAAGAAAGCTCTATATGGACTTAAACAGGCTCCCAGAGCCTGGTATGAAAGAATTGACAACTATCTTCTAAGACTAGGATTTTCCAAGAATGATGCAGATCCAAATCTCTATTTTAAGGTAATTAAAGGTGATATGTTAATACTAATTTTATATGTTGATGACCTTCTAATAACAAGAGAAGATCACCTTATTACTCAATGTAAGGAAGACCTGGCTTCAGAATTTGATATGAAAGACTTGGACATTTTACATTACTTCCTGGGATTGGAAGTTTGGCAGAAATCAGATGGTATCATTTTAAATCAAGGAAAGTATACTATTGATATTCTAAAGAGATTTGGGATGTTAGACTGTAGACCCATGTCTACACCTATGGAAACTAACTTACACAAGTTGAAAGAAGCAGCAACAGAATCCAAGTGTGCAGATCCAACCCTTTACACACAGATGATTGGATCCTTGATGTATCTGGTCAACACCAGACCTGATATTTGCTATGCAGTGAATGTTCTCAGCCAGTTCATGTGTGAACCAAAGGAAATTCACTTAATGGCTGTGAAACATATTTTGAGATATCTTCAAGGCACTATTGGATATGGTCTTCTTTACAAGAATAATCCTCTAGATCTACATGGATACTCTGATTCAGATTGGGCTGGAAGTGTAACCGATCGGAAAAGCACATCGGGATGTTGCTTCAGTTTAGGATCAGCCATGATCTCCTGGATTTGCAGAAAACAATCTTCAATTGCACAGAGCTCAACAGAAGTTGAATACATTGCAGCCTCAATGGGAGCAAGAGAAGCAATTTGGCTTCGTAAATTGCTCATGGGACTCTTTGGTGACCCCTTGAATCCTACTATTATTCATTGTGATAATCAGAGTTGCATCAAACTCTCTGTAAATCCTGTCTTTCATGATAGATCTAAGCACATTGAGATCCCCTATCATTATGTAAGAGATATGGTGGAAAGGAATGTGATTCAGTTGGAGTATATTAGTACAAATGATCAAACTGCAGACATTCTCACCAATCCTCTCTCCCGAATCAAGGTGGAGCACTTCAGGAAGAAACTTGGCATGGTTGAAATGTAATTTGTTATTTATGTTTGAAATACAAAATTGTTTATAAAATTGTACTAATATATAAAGATGTTTAATGTGTAAACTCTTTTGTAATGTGTGTGACTCCATGACTTTATGGGC
>VDFB02340435.1:0-13613 GCA_007258455.2 Sequoia sempervirens
AAAACTTAATATATTTTTAGCTAATTCAAGAAAACTCTCAGAATAATACTTTAATATTTTATTATTTAATAATTATATTTAAAGTTCAATAGTTTTAATTTATTAATATAGTATCATTAGTTATATAATATTTATTAAAAAAAATATAAAAAATTACATAAGGCGAATTTGATCCGAATTTTATACTTTTCGAATTTTTTCCTTGCCGAATTTCATCCGAATTTCATTGTTGCCGAATTCGAATTCGAATTCGAATCTTGTGACTTAGCTTGAAACCATACTTTGCAAAAATTTTAATTGTCTACAAAAGAAAAGAGTGAAAGATCTTGGGCACAAACTTATGAATGTGGCAATAATTGTTAATTGGGATATATCTAAGTCTTCTGCAACTAGTAATCATCCATATCTAGGTTCAAAAGCTGAAAATTTGCCTTCTAAGTTGTTCCTTGACCATGATTTGTTTTCCTCCATTTTCCTTTCCATTGTTGGGGAATGCTGGTAATGCTACCATAGGAAGGGTGATGCTGGCCTACCCTTTGGATCAATTTGCACTAGGAGCCAGTTGCTACCGCCACCCAACTGCACTAGGATGGCACCTATCAAAATCCTCCACATTTTCATCTCCTTTTCAATTTTATCTCTGATCCCGATTTCATTAGAGTGAATAAATCATCTAGCTGAATCCTTGATCATTTCCAACCTCTCTATGCCCACTGCCTGCAGTTTTGTTTTTCATTGTTAAATTGTTTGAGGCTTCTTCCATGGTCCAATCATTCCACTCCACCTGTAAATTGTTTCATTTAATTAATCTACTCCATCTGCTCTTCCTGTTCTCATTGATATTATTGATTTATTTGGTTTTCATGTCTTATCACATTACACCAAGGTTTTATCATAATGCTTTCCCATACTTTCATAATGGAAATGAAGTAATTTCTTACCTTGATCACAGCAAATCTTTCCTCCTTGACTTCAAAGTGAACTATCTGTTCAAATATCTTCTCAAGCAAAATTCTCATCTTGTGATTGTATCCAGTAACAGTCACCTGAAAATATCCATAAACAATTATTAATTAGAAGCACTGCTAGAGTTTTATGAAGCTTTTGCTATAGTGATGAAATACTATTTAAATTTTATACCAAAACATATGTATTGGCATGAATAAAAGACATGAAAGCTTGAAATGGAAACTCTAAAAAAAACATCAATAGATTTCCATCATTAGAAAAATTTCATTTTGAGACCTGCAATCATGCAGGAAAAGAATTATATTAAAAATCTCTAAGATATGGAATATAGATGATAAATTTTCATTCACTTCCTTTGGATACAAGCTCAGGTACTTGTTGATGTGATTTTCGTGACCGCACCAACACAGAATAAAGTCGCCAATGGCTACCCTATTCTCTCTTGATCAAAGTATTCAGCACGCTAAGATTGCGAGAGAGTTCATGCATTCAACTCCAAGGTTCCTTTAGTGCAATAGAATACCCTCAGTTGGCTTAATGTGTTTTTGCTGGTATTTCAAGGGGACTTACGCAATTGTTCAATAGCGGAGAACAGACAGCAAATTAAGGGCTTCACGTGATTCGAGTGATTTGGCAAGTAAGAGCAAATTTCCTAACGCTAACCAGAAATGAACTGAATTTAAATGAGTGTAGGGCCTAAGGAGTTTATGTTCTATCTAAGGACGGGACGTGGGATGAATCTCATCAGACTTCAACCAGACTTTGCTCCGCCTCACGTTGGACAACTTACACAAAGTCGATGCAATCTTCAAGGGAGTGGCAATAGGTTTTCAAGTCACAGTTCAACATAAAGACACCATCAAGACGATGCATGCCAAGACGTGAACCACAACCGAAGTTAAGTTGCAGGTTTTCAGAATTGACACACAAGGCAAAACTTGCCGTTGGCAAAAGCTACTAGTAGGTAATAAGTTAAAAAGTTGCGCCAGTTGACTCACAAGTCATAGCTAACTCCTTGCATGAAAATGAAAACTACTCCTTTCACGCTACTTGAAATGAAGGGATAGAAAAGAAATATTTGCTGGCTACTCACCTTAAAGACGAATTCACCATCAATGAAAGCTTCTTTTTATTATGATAGATTTCACAACAATCTCTTACAAAGTTTTCAAGGGAAAACTTTCCTTCTCCTCCAAACTATGCTATGCTAACAAACTGGCTAAAACTGTCACATCACTCTATTCTCTAGTCTGATCTCTAAGTTCTAAAAAAAAAAAATGAGGGGGGATGCCCCTTTATATAGCTGGCCAAGTCCGATGGACGGCTCAGATTACAATCGGCTAGATGGCCCAGATTGTGCCACCTCAGCCCTAAACAAGATTCACCCACAAAACATACAAAGAAAGGTGAACTGTGGCCGACAATTAATAGCCACCACATCTTCAGAAGATGCAACAGGGCATTTACACAACTTTTTGGACTAGTATGGCAGGCACGTTCTCGATCTGACTTCAAGGTGGCAACCTACTTTGCTTGACGACGATTTTCCTCCTTGATGTTGTTCTTCAACTGAAGTACTTGCTTGGGTTTCCATTTTTTTTTCCTCCATCCTGAGCTTTGAAAATATTTCCTCTTTGCCACTTGAGTTGGGCACATACTAGGTCTCAACACTTACCCATTTCTTGCAAGTTTTTCTTCCTTCGAGGTTGAAATGTAGTCTTGGAGTACTTGCTTCATCGCTTCAAGTCATCGTGCTCCAATCTCGACATTCATCCTGCAAAACAAGCAAGGAGAAGAGCATCAAAACACTTAATAATATAAACTCACCTCACTTACCTGATTTTCATGCTTTAACTTCCAAGGTTTGAGTGATCTCCAGATCTAATAGGGTTCATCGTTTTTCTCTAGCCAACTTTGCTCTCTTCAATTCCTCTTGCCTTATAATATTTCCACATTATCATACATCCCCCCCCTCAGAGCGCATCTGGAGAGACTTGAGCTTCCGTTTTCATTTCATAGGCTGAGGCGTTCACTCTGACATTTCATCCAACTCTGGCTCGAAAAAAAATGCTTTCATTAGGAACTTGATAAAAAATCATCTAGTCATTCAATTTCAAATTCATCACTTAAGGCATTTTATCTTCAAAACATCATTTATTCCTTGCCTTAGAATTTTTTTTTCAAATTTTTACTTAGGAAATTTCATTATTCAAGTGCCCATCAAAAATCTCCATCTCGAAGGCTTTGGCGGTGTGAAGCGACTTTGCAGTCAAGAAACCCTGTCTTGGGCGATCTATGGAAGAAAATTCCCTTCAAAAAGCGTCGAATCCATGGGTCTCCAAACGAAGGGGTACATTTAATTTTTCGAATTTCAAACCTTAGAAAAATATTTTGCCATCAAAATTTATCTTCATTCTTCACCTTTGGGCGGATTTTTTTTTTTTGGCTCTGCCTTGAAAATCTTCATCAACTCTGTGAAGCCAAAGTATTCTGACTCATCCCTGCCAATTTTATCCGTGCCTTAACAAATTTCATCACTTCTTCAAGCTCAAGCGTATTTTCCCCTAGAGGTGGAATTTTGTGCCTTAGAAAAATTTTAAATGATATCATCAACATGGGTGCATATGAGGCATCAAGGAGGAAATTTGAACATTTTTCCTTAGATATTTTCCTTCCATTCATCTCCAGTCATGATGCATTCAAGGGTGTGAGGAAGAATTCCTAACTCTCAGCATATATTTCCTCATCACTATCATTTTTATTTATTTTTTTTACTTTGGGCGCATTTTGCTTAGGGTGGAGGAATTAACAATGCCTTAGCAACATTTAAAAAAAAACCCCCCCCTTTAACAAGTTTGGGCGCATTTGAGTGGCCTAGGAGAAATTTATAGCACTTAACAACTTTTATCCATGCCTCTCCAAGTTGGGCGCATTCAAGGGAGTCAACAGGAATTTCAAACATTTAGAAAAGTCTCATATTGCCTTGTGGGCGTTTCTTTCTCCTCCTTCCTTGGGCGCATATGTGGTGGGGCCAAGGAAACTCAAAAATTTTGTCTTCTTCCCTACTTGTTTGGGCGCATATGAGGTAGTGAGGAGGAATTCCAACATCCTTTGACTTTTTCCCAGTCTAGTTGGGCACAGTTTACTAGTGTAGGATGATTTAACTTTATTCCAACCCCTTTGCCACCATCTACTTTGCATGGGCGCATTTAGGAGTCAAGTTGGACTTATCTCATACTTAAACTTTTTTTACCACCCTCACCTTGCATGGGCGCATTTCATGTATGAAGGAGGATGGGCGCATTTGGAGGGGGGAGATGGACAAACCCTCAACGCCTTTGACCCCTCTTTGACTAGCTTGAGTATGGGCGCATTTAGGAGTATGAGCAGGATATTCAACACTTAGCATCTTTTTCAATTACCACCTTAGTATGAGGGCGCATTTTGCATGCTGAAGAGGATATTTCAAACACTTAGAATTTTTTTCATATCATGCTTGTGAAGTGGGCACATTTAGCGGTGGCAGGTGGACATCTCCAACACTACGAATTTTTTTTTTTTGGGCATCAAGGCAGGTTGGGCGCATTTGACTTGTCATGGAGGAGGAGATTCAATACTTAGAAATTTGTTTACTTTCTCCTTGAGGTGGGTGCATTTAGGGGGTAGTGAAGGAACTTTTTGCCACTTGAAAATTTTTCTCCACCTCTCCTCTGTCTTGGGCGCATTTTGGGGGGGGGCGGAGGAGGATTTAGCAATGCCTTAGATAATTTTCCATCAACCTCCTAACATGAGGGTTGCATTTGAGGTAGGGAGGAGGATATTTTTCAGACTTGGAAAATTTTATCAACTGCCAGCTGACCTTGGGCGCATTTAGCATGTGGAGGAGGATAAAGCTTAACACTAAGAAACTTTTCAATCATCTTGAAGGCAAGCTGGGCGCATTTGACATAGGCAGGAGGACAAAGTTCGAGGCCGTACGTTTCCTCTGCACTCCTCACACTTGACTTCTCCATGTCTGCTTCTTGTATTAAGTCCTTCCAATTTCCACATAAAACAGGATCAATTTAATTTTGAACACCCAGGACCACAAAACAACCTGCCAACTTTGTTCACCGTAATTAGCATCTTTCAGCTATCAATACAGTAGGTGAAGGAAAAGCGAAGCTGCCACTATTTATGAATACATAAGAGTGAACAGGTGGCCAAAAATAGCAAGTCTGACATCATGTAGGTGTGTGGGCAGATCACGTGGTCGAGGCCGTCATTCGGGCTGAAGTCAATTGGAGCTGTGGAGTATCGGAAACAGCGATTGCCCATAGGCATGCTCTTGATATGCTATTTTAGCAACCCATTTCGGAATAGGTGTCAAGCTGAGCGACAAGGTCGCCAGAATAGGTGTTAAATTTTCAAATCATTAGGGCTTGAACTACTGAAATGGAGGACACACTATAAATAATGACATGGAGATTAAAGCGAAATAAGTGAGTCTAAGTTCATCTTGCTTCACCTTAAAATCGCCCTTTGGTACCCAAGAGTAAGAGAAAATTGTAGAGATGTTCAAATATCCTCCTGCCTTGGTGAAATGTGCCCTCTTCACAAACATGAAATGAAAATTTTTCTAAGTGTTGAGTCTCGTCCTGCTCATGCCTTGATATGCGCCCAAAGGAGAATGAAGAAGCATAAAAAGTTCTAAGGCACAAGTTTCATCCACCTCCAGGGGAAAATGCGCCCACTTTGAAGAAGTTGATGAAAATGTTCTAAGGAAGAAGTTCATCCTCTTGCCTAGCCTAAATGTGCCAAGTTTAAGAGAAGTCAAAGACAAGACAAAGGCATTTGAAAGAGCTTTATCCTCCTCACCCATCAAAATGCGCCCTCAAGGTATTGCATGTCAAGAAAAAAATTCTAAGTATCAAATTTCATCCTCCTATGGCAAAATGCGCCCATACTACAAGCATGAGATAGAAAGTCAAAAGGGTGGCGTTGAAGTTTCATCCAACTCACATACTAAAATGCGCCATGTCTAGAGGAAAGTCAAAGAGTTAACGGAATTTCATCCTCCTACATGCCTTGAATGCGCCCATCCTCTTCTAGGTGTTGAACGCGCCAAGATGTAGGGTAGAAGAGTTAATGCGTTGAAAATAAAGGTGGTGAAAATAAAGAGTTGCCTAGGCATTGAAGGTGAAGATGGAGAATAGTGCTAGGCGATGAAGTTAAAATATCCTCCTACATGTGTAGAGTACGCCAAGGTAAGGTAAAGGGGAAGATAAATATTACTAAGGCGTTGGAAATATTAAGTCTATGGGGTGATATGAATAAAGCATGTTGGGCATTGAAATTGAATATCCTCCATGATATGTGCTTTCAAGACAATCTTCCAAGGGAGTTAATAAAATTTCGTCACCACAAGCAGAGTGATTGAAATGAATAAAATTCTCTAAGGTGAAATTCAAAATGTGCCTATGATGGAATTTAAATGTTTTTCTAAGTATTATCAAAATTCCACCTCTGAAGAAGAGAATCACACCTAGACTTGGAGATGTGAAATTCCCTGTGAGTAAATTGCCGGAGAATGCTGGCATTGCATGATGGATTAAAAATTTCCAAGTCAGAGCAACAAGAAATGTTCACAGATGTGAAGAACAGGATTAAATTTGTTGAAAAATTATTTTTCTAAGGTTCAAAA
The DNA here is from genome assembly GCA_007258455.2 of Sequoia sempervirens. Classification (NCBI taxonomy): domain Eukaryota; kingdom Viridiplantae; phylum Streptophyta; class Pinopsida; order Cupressales; family Cupressaceae; genus Sequoia; species Sequoia sempervirens. The sequence continues at coordinate 6,653 of VDFB02340435.1, forward strand.
TTCAAGAAAAATTAAATAAACCCGTTCGTTGTATACCCATGAATTTGACAAGTTTTGAAGAAAATTTTCTTCTGGGTATTGAGGATTTTCGATGAGAAGTTGATTTCCAAGTCTTCTGCACTTCGCCAAGGCCTTCAGGATGAAGAATTTAATCGGTGCTTGAATTATGAATTTTCCTAAAGGGAAAATTTAAAAAATTTCTAAGGCAAATTGAATAAGAGGTGTTTTCAAAATAAAATTTTCCAGCCGATGAATTTGAAGTGAATTGCCTAGATAATTTCGATTGAATTCTTCACAGGCTGAATTTTCCAGAGTTAGAGGTGAATGAAATTTAAAGTTGAATGACAGAGCTCCGGCTGGTGAGTAAAAGTTGTTAAAAGGTGAATTTAAAGTAAATATTTTCTAAAGTGAATTAAAATGCTCCAGTCAAAAGTTGAACTTCTAGAAGGCCAAGATTCCAGGAGTCGGGTGACAAGTGTTGAAAATGCCAAAGGAGGGAAATTCGAATTCTTGAAGAGAAGTAGTGGAGATTTAATGCACTGGCCAAACTTAGCCTCTTTCTAGAATTCGATTTTGCTATAAGAGCTGAAGGTTTTTCATTTCTCTTCACCAGTTGAAGAAATTCGAATTTGCTCTGAGTTTAGTGTTGCAGTGAGTTGCTGAGGCTAAAGTTCGACTTAGTGTTGAAGGAATTTGCTGAAGCTGAAGTGTGAAAGTGCAAGTGAGAAGTTCGATTTGAGAAGAAGAGGATTGTTGAAGGCTGAAATCTGAGTTGTTGCTGAAGAGGGACGACTTGAAGTGAAGTGGCTGAAGCTGAAATTTTAAAGTCTAAGTCTGGAGTTGCTGAAGAAGTTCGATTTTTGCTCTGAGTCACTTGGAGTTGAAGAGAACATTGCTTAAAGTTGTTTTGAAAGAGTTCAATTGCTGAAGTAAAGTGGACGATTTTGCTAAGTGTTGAACTCACTGAAGCTTGCGTAGAAATTTTTTAAGTATTGACAATTCGAAATTTGTTGAAGGAGAAGTTGAGGTTTGCAAATGAGATATGATGTTGCAACTTCTCAAAGTTTTTAAAATCGACTGGCAGACCCTACATGATATTTTATTTATTTTCTAAGTTAATTTGCTGATGGATGTTTATTATTTTGTAGGATGGCTGAAGTAAGAGAAACTGGCAAAGATAGCAATGGCGCATCCAGGCAAGCTGTGATCAAGAAGTTGAGCAAGTCTTTCTTGCCAGAATCCAAGTTCACCTCAAAGTTGGCCAAGCTTGCTGACACGAATTTGGGCTCTTTCAACTTGGAGACTTTCAAGAACCGGATGCTGGGGATTGGCAGTCACCAACCTTCAATCACTTCGCACAACATTGTTCGAAGTGGCTTGTATGCAGCTGCTAGATTCCCACCGGCTATTCAGTGTTCGGAGCTGATGATGGAGTGTGCTAATTACTATGAGTAAGATCACAGGTCAATTGTCTCACCAGATGGTCAAGTGCTCGCCAACCTTACTCTTGCAGCTATTGGTGAGGCTTTTGGAATCCCAGCACACAGGAATATGATTTACAAATTGAGGGAGCGAGCTGAACGGATGTATGCTTCTACATTCGAGAGATGTACAGAGGTGATCAATACTCACTGGATGAATATCCCCAAGCCCTCTCGTACAAAGTTGCCAAGATAGATTATATTAGAAGATTTGAAGCAGGAGTACTATGATCTTATCATGATGCTGAGTAGGGTTGGAGGCTGCCCTCAAGCGTTTATTTTCGAGCCATGGATGTTCTATTACATCAACCTCGTGCTGGAAGGAAAGGAGTACGTCTACTGGGCTGTGATGATCAGTGATAATTTGCATGAGCAACTCCCGAGTTTGAGAAGAACGAAGACCTTTTACATGGGCTCCTACATTATTTACATGCTGGCTCGTATGACGAAGTCTAGAGGAATCTCATATAAGGAGCCTGTTGGTTGTGGCTCTCACCAGTTCAAAATCCATGAGGCTTGTCCGCAGCTGCACTTGACAAATACCACCTATTACAAGCGTGTCAATGACGCCTTCACCATGCACATCACAAGATCACTTTAGGAGCGTACACATCATAGGATCTCGAGGGAGGCCCAAGAATTAATTGAAAGGTATGGGTGCTGGTTTATACAATTTCCGAAGTTTTCTTATATTAGGCTGCAAGGTATTTCTTCATATCCATATAGGCTGCCTAAGTACCCAACCAATAGGATTTTAATGTTAGAGATATCTAGGCAATTGGTTGCCTATGATAAGATTCAGAAGAGAAAGAAGAAGGGTGGAGTTGAGTTCCCGATTGTCATGGGTAATTCGGACGAAGTGTGTCCTTCACTTCAAGCAGCTAGAGAGGCTGAAAGTGAGCTTCAGTTCTTTCATTTTTCCTATCATACCAGCAGACAGCATTATGATCCACATAGCAACATCAGGTGGATACTGTCAGAAGAGTTCAAACATAAGGAAATATTGAAGATTACTGGGTTGGTGCATCAGACGAGGCTGGAGTCAGGAAGAGAATGTTCTCTAGGTTGCCATTGAATATGATCCGGGAGTGTGAAATCATTCCAATACCAGACCAGGTGAGCGAGGACATGAACGTTCTCCATCCAGATTATGAGGCTGTGAAAGATACTCCACTTCCACTCCCAGATTGGTCAGAACCAGAGATAGCTGATTTGGACACACTTTGCATTCCGGTCTTGATATTCACTAGAGCATGGGTTGACAGGCATGTGAGCAGACTAAAGGGTAGGTCAATTTCCCTAACCTACAATTTGATGGGAGATCATAGGACACCCACTACCAGCAGAAAGAAACAAATTACACGAGGTCCAGAATCCCGAAGGAAGGAGCCAGTTTGGCAAGAGCCTGTTCAGCCGGAGCCTCTAAGAGTTGTAGTTGAATCACCCACGCCATTGGAGACACGTTCTCCAAGCCTACAGGAGGTTTCTCTTTTCGCTGATCAAAGGAATGCATTGAATCAGGTGCAGGAGGTACATGAAGAAAATCAACCACCACGGAGAGAGTCGGTTGGCTAGAGTGTCAACGCACCTACTAGAGATGATCAGCAGGATGATGAGGGGACTGCTACTGACACTCAGTTTCAGCGTGAGTTGGAGACAGCTTTAGAGGATGATAAAGTTTCAGGAGATACTCAGCCACTTGAGGCCGATGAGCCTTGCCAAAATGATATAGAAGTTGAACAAGTCTGCGAAGTAGAAGCAGAAGAATAGCAGCCCTTTGTTATTCAGCATGTTGTACTTGATTGGCTTAGAGATAGAATGAGAAGGAGCCTCAGTGAAGAGGTTGATCCAGTAGTTGAGATGGAAGATTTTTTGAACAGGATCAGCGCGCCTCCACAAAAGAAGAGAGCACGGAAATTTTCGAAGATTTCAACTGATGAGGGTGGTTCTCGCACCCTTCATGTAGCAGTGCCACAGGTTGATTGTGATCGAGACGAAGCAGTGCCAGAGAACTATGTGATCACAACTATGGAGTTAGGACGTCCCACAGGGGCACAAATTGTTGAAGAATGTGATAACTCATATCACGCACTCAAAGACAGATTGTTCAGGAAGGAAGGAAAGTATAAGAAATTGAAGAAGGAACATAAGGCTTTGATAGGATATATGCAGCAATTGTCTCATCCTGGTGGGCAGGAGATTCTAGCGATAGAGCTTCCAGCTGAATTATCCAGAGAGTCAGTCAGCAGCTTGGAAGAGTTAAGGAAAATGGCACATGAGGCAGATAAATGGGTTACAGGAGTTCGTGCCGAGACAAAAAATTTCATGGAAGACCTTGCTCATGCTTACCAGCAAGCTTCTGACATCTCATATAACGCAATATGGAAGCGATTGGTCAGCCTAGGGTGATACTTTTATTTTATCAGAGCAAAATTTATCCGGCCATTTGAGCATTGGGGCATACTCCTTTACGGTCTTTGATTGATGGAGGAATCTTCAGGAAAATGATGATATTTTCCTGAGCTAATTTTTCTTCGGTAATCCGCAGGCAGCGCAGCACGGCCAGTTCAGCTGATGGAAGAAGCCAATGAACATCATCGATGGGTCCAACACCTTGGAGCAATCTTTGGGTAATTTGAATCCAGGTAAGAGGTGACTACTAACATTTGATGGCTGGCACCTTTCTTCGGTGAAGACAGCAATGAGGGCGACTTTGAGAACGCTACCACTTTTACTCCGACTTGATTGAGTCACATAGATGCCTTGGTTGCTTGGGAGAAAATACTGCAGAAAACGCGAGCGGTGATCCTTGATGTTAGAGTTCGGCTGATTTGCATTCCACGATTTGATTCGAGGAGATTCAGAGCCCGTCTTACGGAGTTCATTGAGTTTGCAGCCAGGGAAAAGGAGAATGGGAATACACTTCTGGATGATGATCTTCTAGAAGACTGATTGTGGGCATTAATTGCCTTTACTATTTTGGGAGTGAGTGGGAATCTTTGATTCATTTAATGTACCACTCCCCATTCTGGCAGTTTTTAGGGTTAGAGCTGATGTGGCTCAATCTGAGCCTTTGATTTGATTGTAATCCGAGCCGTCCATTGGACTGGGCTATCTATAAAAGGGGGAGTCCCCCTCATTTGTAATTCATTAGAAATTAGAATAGAGATCAGATTAGAGGAGACATCAGAGAGGAGACATTTTGCTTAGCATAGTTTGGAGGAGAAGGAAAGTTTTCCCTTGAAAACTTTTGTAAGAGATTGTTGTGTAAAAATTTCATAATAGAAGATTTTTTCATTGATGGTGAAATTCGTCTTTGTTATGGATAGCTAGCAAGGTTTCTTCATCCCTTCAATTCCAAGTAGCATAAAGCAGCGTAGAGTAGTTTAAGAATAGCATTTCCATATCATGCAAGTAGATATTAGTTGTGGATTTTGGTGTCGATCAAGGCAACTTCGTTTTATTCCATACCACTAGCAGCTTGTTGATGGCAAGTTTGCCTTGTGTGGTCTACTAGAGGATTTTATAAGCCTAACTTCAGTTGCAATTCATATTTTGATATGCGTCGTCTTGACGGTATCTTGGTGTCGGATTGTAGCTTGAAAATTTCTTGCCATCCCCTTGAAGATTGCACCAACTTTGTGTAAGTTGTCCAGCGTGAGGCTAAGTAGAGTTTGGTTGAAGCTGTTGAGATTGATCCCACGTCCCGCCTTAGAATAGAATCTAGAACCTTCTTACCCTTACACTTATTTCAATTCCGTTCATCTTTGGTTAGTTTTAGGAAAGCGTACTTATTGCTAAATCATCCGTATTATATAAATCCCTTGCAATCATCCACCTACTATTAACTGCAAGTGTTTTGAACAATTGTGTAAGTCCCCTCGTGTAAACAGCAATTCACAACCAACCAACGGAGGGTATTCCAAGTATTTCGGAACCTTGGAGTTGAACGTGCGATCTATCTCGCAATCTTAGCACACAGAATACTTTGATCAAGAGAGAATGGAGTAGCCTTCGGACAACTTTGTTCTGCTGATTGGTGCGGTCACAAAAATCACATCAACAGGTAACAATACATATATGAATGTAATAGGGAAGGGATCTATTGATATAGGGGATGGTACTTTCAATGATGTATTGTGCATACCCCATTTGTCTAATAATCTTCTTTCCATCTAACAAGTTACTCATAGAGGAGCAAGAGAGACTGTGGAATTTACTCCTAATTCAGTTCTTATCAGAGATTTGGAGAGAAGAGAGATAAGTGCTACTAGGGTGGTTGACCATGCATCTCAATTGTATTCCTTTTCAGTTGTGTTCCTCATGATGGCTTTGATCCTTTGGATGATGATCACACTTCTAGTGTGGATTTTGATTTTGAGGAGAATTTTGGTTATTTGAACTTGGGTATTCTCACAAGTGATCCAGTTCTTGAACATTGTATTCCATCTCCTCCATCTACTGTTGCTACTTCAGATTCTAGTGTTGCTTCTTTGAAAGTTTCCAGTGATTCTTTGCAACAGGGCATTCATTGTCTTTCAGATTCAGCTTGGGATGATCTCTTGACAGGTATTTTAGACTTGTTTATAGAGACATATTGCAAATTTGGGGGATACTATTGATGATATTCATCTTCTCTTTGATGAAGTTGATTCTTCTTCAATTGTTGTGAGGGAACACCTTGACCCTCTTGTTCATTCTCTACATGATCATTCATCATAGTTTGATATGAGTGTGGATACTTTTGGATCAACATTTGGAGGATACATCTTCAGAGGAGATACTTGAGTCTTTGGATGGTGTTCTACATCAGTCTCTAGGAGATTCTAAGTTTTCATTTTTAGTAGTGTGGCCTAGAACGCCTGATTTGATTGTGAGAGCCTTCAACATCGACATGGAGATGCATGAGCTGAGTTTAGAGACTCCATACAACTTAAGTTTTCTTCCTACATATTCCTTTCGGGAGTGGGGAGGAATGTTGTTCAACGATCATGGACCATCTTCTACATCCAGTTTCGAGTATCTAACATTAGATCTCTTTGGGGGGATTCTTTGTCCTTCCACTTCATTTCTCTCTCTATTATGGGGGGCATACTTCCTTTTTGTGGGATGGGGCTTCTTCTTGGGGGGAGGGGGGGGGGAATTTTATATGTACATGGGTACCTAACATGGCTTCATTTGCTAGAACCCATAATCTTTTGCATCCTCCTAAGTTGTGCTTAAGGGGGGGTGTTGGTGTAGGTTTTTATTTTCCTAGTGGGTTAATTTATTTTCCCTTCTAGTCCTAGTTTTTTCCTACACTTAATTAAGCTTGCTTAGGATAATAAAGTGAGTTTATTATTTAATAACTAGGAGATAAGTGATGAGGTGTTCCCTTCCTTAAAGGGTGGAACCACTTTCCACCTTTGATGGGGGCATCTCCACTTTTGGTGGTCCATACTTTCCACCTTTGGTGGGCATCTCCACTTTTGGTGGTCCAT
>VDFB02340436.1:0-25913 GCA_007258455.2 Sequoia sempervirens
CTACCCTATTATAATTTTCTTATTACATATGATATATATCAATTTATTATGATTAATCTTTATATTGATCATATCCAATCCTAAAAATCTCTATCAAATGACTTAAATAACCATCAACATGCACAATTGTAACATATTCCTCTATTTTAAAGAAAGCTATATATCGTTTATCTTTCACAAGTTAATAACAAATTCAATTATTGAACTTTGGGTTAGACGTTCCAGTGTAAAATTTAAGCTCAAAGTCATCCTTGGATGTGTGTCAAAGTAGAGGAAAATAATGAATTCAAGATTAGATTTAAAATTACGATACAATTTATTGGTAATGTTTTCAAGTACATTCCACTCAATAGTTAGGGGCTATATTATCCTTGACATTTTGACCTGTGCAACCACAGTATTCAAGGTTTCCTTCTATTTTAGAGAGGTTGTTACTCTTAAATAAATTGATAAAGATGCTCATGATGGCAGTGGAGTTACATTTCGACAGATTTAATTAATGTGTCATAAAATAAGTTTGAAACGTTGTAAAGGAACACAGAGGCTTTGATACTACTGTGTTTGTTCTTGGCTTGTACTTGTACTTTTTTTTGGTGGCGTTTGCAGTTTTTTATTTTTTATTTTTTTTATTTTTTTTATTTGCAGTTCTTAGTTTTACATTCCACTATTTTCATTTAAAAGGAGTATAAGACAACTGTCTGCATCTTCTAACTCTCCATGACCAAATATGTTTGTGAATATTTTTTATTCAACCATGTCAAATAATGTGATTCCATCTTTGTAGCAGATAATAATAAGGCGATTTATATTTATAGCAGATAATTATGTCTTTAAATATGTTAGATGCTCTTTATTTAAGAAGGGTTATGAAGATAAACAGTAGAAAATGTGAAAAATTAAAGACTATCTCCCGGCAAAAATATATGTTTGGTTACAAATGTTTGTGATTCTACTACAGAATAAAAAATTAAAAAATAATTATATTTAATAAAATGTGTACCACTAAGTATAACAATGTCAGTTAGAAAGGAAGTTAACTATATAATACCCAATTTATTAGCAAAAATAATGTATATGCATGATCGCTGGAATTTCGAGCATAAAATAGCAGAGAGAAAGTTGCAATTGCGCATGAAGAAGCCATGGGTTCTATACAGTCAAACATTGTAGTAGTTCTGGTTTTAGTAATGAATGTCCCTCACACTCTCTTCACCGTGCAGGAGATATAAGTGTTACACACGAAACAAAATTTGTGTGTTTCTATCGAAAATGTGGTGCCTACTCAAAGTTATGGGGAAATTGAATAAAGCAGAGGGTGAAAATAAAAAAGAAAAAAATAAATCATATTGATCAAACCCCCGTAACTGTCTGGATCAAACCTCTCCAGGCTCATGTACACGCACGTCCCCACGTATGTATTACATGGATCCAATGTCTGTGAAAGGATTCAGCTAACACCAAAATCCCCAATCTTGACCTCCTGCTCCCGATTAAGCAGAAGGTTAGAGGGTTTAATGTCCCCGTGGATGATCTTCTGGCGACAGAGATACTTTAGCCCCTCCAACACATTTTTGTCCACCTCCGCCAGAAAGCCCTCTGACATACGCTTCTTCTACAGCATGCCATGGCATTTAACAATAAAGTGCAAGTTCGTCTTCTTCAGGATCCCCATCTCATGAATTATCTAACCCCTGATGTTCTGGTCATGGTTTCTGTGGGTGAGTTTCAGAGCATACACCACACAAACAGCAATAAAATATGATAAGAAAACGATCCTACAAATTTTATGATAAAATATGGTTTCTGTGGGTGAGTTTCAAAGAACATCCAAAACAATGTTATGATCTAGGGGCGTACAGATTCAAAAAAAATTAAAATCACTAAAATCATGCCAAGTGACTTACCTCAAGATTTTGCACAAATTGTGTTATGCTGTCAACGATGCTGATGAGAAAAAGAGCTTCAGAAAATCGGTATCCTCTAAGAACTCGTCGATCTTCTGAGAAAAGTAGAATATCAAAATTAATTGGAACAACAAAAAGCAGAATAAACATGTATCTATATTTGAAGGTAATACATATAGAGCTTTTACTATTTGATTTATAGTTTTTAATTTTATTTTTACATAAATTTTTTATGTATAGTAAATAATGTGTTCTTGAATTTTAATAGTAAATAATTTTTTCTTGGATATATATAAATTAAATAAATTAATTTATGTTTTCATCTTCATTTATCAAAATGAAAAAGATCAATTTAGTGTTGGGAATTTGATTAATTAAAACGATTGAGAATAAAACTAAATTATTTGACAGGGTCCAAAATATTATATATAGATTACAACATGTAAAATTCGATTTGATGCTCAAAAAGTAATCCTCTTTCCACCCATTATACCTCATTTATGTTTCCTATTGTTCTATAAATAAATAAACATATGTCATTTAAAATATTTTTTAATCCTAAAATCTATTTTTGATGCTTCAATATTTTAGTGACCAATAACTTATATTTTTTGAGTGTAAAACCATATTTTCATAATATATATCTCTAAAACTCCTTCATAAAATAATCTCTTTATACACCTTCTCAATAATTGTTGTAATATTTTATCAATGGATTGTTTTATAATATTTTAGTGTGAAGCTATATTTTTATTATACATTTCTAAAAACCTTTCCTAAAAGAATCTTATAGAGCCCTTTTCAAAAATAATTTTATTTATTCATGAACTATTTCATTTGCTATATACATGAAAATATATATAAATAGGTAAAATGAAAAACCTTTTTTATAGCTAGGTTATTGTCATGAGGCAACTCCCTTTTAGTAAATATAAAAAATTAAATAAAAGTCACCTTAAGGGTTTGAGCATTGGAGTCAAAAATTCCAAGTGAATTGATTTTTTAAGTCCTAAAAATATTCATGATTTCAAAATATTTGAAGCTACAAATTTTTAATCTCTTTCCTCAATTTCATTGTAGTTGTAACTACCTCTTGTGATACTATGGATGGTGTATGAAATTCCTTCAATTAGTTTTATTAGCTTTCTTTTCTAGTCCTATGTTAATCGTGGTGTGTTTCTTGTTAGTGTAGAATATTCTATGACATCTTCTCTCATGATTTTTTTTCTTTTTGAAGATAAGATTACTTAGGTGTACTTTTTAGCCTTACTCTTTTATTGAGTTGCATGCCACTTTTCGAGTGATTGCACTCCTTTGCACTATATATGTACATCTTCTTATGAGTTTATTTATTTTAGACTGTTATGGATTATTCATCTTTTTATGCTATATTCTTTCTTGCAACATTTTGTGTTTTCTAAATAACTTATAGGACATGCAATTTCTTGTCTATCATTCTCCAAATTTTATTGACAATCAATCTAGTGTGTCATGGTAAAATTTTCATTTCTTTCCAAGTGTTTCCAAAACTTGTTAAATAAGCTTGTTTAAATAGGCTCATTTATTTTTGAAAAGGGGTCTAAAAGATTCTTTTAGGAAAAGTTTTTAGAAATGTATAATAAAAATATAGCTTCACACTAAATAATATAACATAATTGGTTGATAAAATATTAGAACAATTATTGGGAAGGGGTATAAAAAGCTTCTTTTAGGAAGGAGTTTTAGAGATATATTATGAAAATATGGTTTTACACTAAAAAAATATAAGTTATTGGTCACTAAAATATTGAAGCATCAACAATAGATTTTAGGATTAAAAAATATTTCAAACGACATATGCTTATTTATTTATAGAACAAGGGGAAACATAAATTAGTTAATATAATGGATGGAAAGAGGATTACTTTTTGAGCATCAAATCAAATTTTACATGTTGTAATCTATATAATAGAATGGACCCTGTAAATAATTTAGTTTTATTCTCAACCGTTTCAATTAATCAAATTCCCACCACTAGATTGATCTTTTTCATTTTGATAAATGAAGATGAAAACACAAATTAATTTATTTAGTTTATATATATCCAAGAACAAATTATTTACTACTAAAATTCAAGAACACATTATTTACTATACATAAAAAAATTATGCAAAAAGAAAGTTAAAAACCATAAATCACATAGTAAAAGCTCTATATGTATTGCCTCCAAATATAGATCCATGTTATTATGTGTTGGCGTAAAAAATAACACCTCTGGAGTGCAGGTTTGTACAGACAGCTATGCACACTGCGTAATGAGTGCTCTTCAAATTAGGAGGGGAAGCTCCCTCGTAGTGCTGGAATGCATGGAAAAGAAAAGTAATCTAAGTCCTATCTTTTTGTTCTCAGCTGGAAGAGGCACAAGGTTAAGAAAACCAAGAACGTTGCAGCTAAGGATTTTCTGGTTTCGCAGATCATTAACTACAACTAAGCTATCTACTTTAAATCTATCCAATTTCCTCAAGAAAACAGAGCATGAGGAAATGGAGCAGGGTTTGACTATTAGACGATAAACATGTATAGATTCTCAACATGAAGGCAAGGTGGCGCATCTATCAGCTCAATCTAGCCAAGTTTATTGGTAACAACATCACACGATAAACTGGATACGGATTCTCTACTTGAAGGCAAGGTGGCGCATCTATTATCTCAATCCGAATTAGTTTATTGTCCACGACGACACACGATAACCAAGTACAGATTCTCTACTTGAAGGCAAGGTGGCACGACTATTATCTCAATCTGAACAAGTTTATTAGGCACAAAACATATTTATCTAAACTATGGGAAGAATTTACCATGACAATCGCATGAAACCCTATGTGGCATAACAATTGATCATAATAGTAAAGACTCACAAAACAAATTTATCATTACAATCGCATGAAACCCTATGTGGCATAACAATTGATCATAATGGTAAAGATGCACAAAACATAAAGAATTCACCATTATAATTGCATGAAACCCTACGTGGCATAACACTTAATCGTAATAGTAAAGACACATGAACAGATACAAAAAGAGCAATATTGAGGGCAAGGTAGGCGCAGCATATATTTCTCTCGTGCAAAAGTTATTTACAAATGAGCAAAAGCTCTTATTTATATACATCAAGGTGTAGGGAACCCTAAAATCACCTTAAGTCATCTACAGTTTTGCAATGCATGCAAGATTCACTACCAAACCCTAATGAAGTAAACTATACAGTCAACTGGAAAGCTACCATCAATTAACCGAAACATCTAATCTAAAAATGGACAATTATGCCAGCATGCACGTCCTTATTGAAAGCGTGTTAACTGGAAGACTACCATCAATTAACATAAAACCCTAAATAAAACTCCAAGTGTGTAAAGTTGATCTCAGAATAGATATGCATGTGATGACAACATCGAGTTAACTTGAAAGGGTAACGCCAAGTTAACTCCTGTGCGTAATGTCTATCCTAAGAGGTGGAAACTAAAGTCTACTGGTCGTGATCTCGAACAAGCAATCCCTCAACGAGGCTGCCAACTGCATCAGCATCTGAATGTCAGCAACTTGAGCAATCTTGGCAATCTTTGCACACTCAAACTAGCATTTAATTGACTTATAACTTTGGCGGCTCTGTGAGTGAAGTGATGGCCATTATCTCTTATGTGGCTTGATACAAATTGGTCTCAGCTTTTCTAACGAAATCATGAATTAAGATCAATTTGGTCTTGAATTCAGTCAGTGTGTACTGTACTCTGAAAAACTCGCCTATTGACTATGAACACGGCTATATTCTAACAACTTTTCTGGAAAACTAAAAATAGCCTGTTGAGGCTAAAAATAGCCTATCAAAGGGCAATTTTCATGGAAAAATATGAGATATGGGTTTTTTCCATAAAAAGATTCTAAGACAACCCAAAATTTCATATTTGCAAAATTTTGACTTCTACTCGACCATGCAAGGAATTTTTAGTTAAGAAAATTAGAGCCTCGAGAACTGAGGCTCTGGAGTAAATTTTCCTGAAAAATTCTGGCACATGGGTTTTCTCGAGGAAGCTATTCTGAATCAACCCAAATGATTTGTTTTGCCAAAAGTCGCCAATTCTTCAAACATGCGAAAGAATTTAAGACGAGAAATAGAAGAGTTTAAGACAGAAGAAAGAAGTTTTTAGTGCTCTGCTTCTGCTAAAATTGCCATCTTGTCTGAAGTCTACTAATAATTCTGACTTGTACCTGCAAATAAAATGTTTTGATGTCTTTGCCAATGATTGTTGATGAAGAATTTGCCTTTGGTTTGCTAAAATTCGCCTTTGCTTGAGAAATACGAATTTCTCTTGAAAATACGCCTTGTGAATGAAGAAAAATGAATTTTGCTTAAAAATATGCCTTTGCTTTGAAGAAAAACGAATTTTGCTTGAAAAATATGAATTTCTCTTAAGAAAAACGAATTTCTCTTTAGCTTTGTTAATAATAAATGAAGATGGCGCCATGCTTAAAGAAGATGAAATTCGCATCAATCTGACAACTGCAAGATTTAAAACCTCAGCTGAAAATAGAAGCCTTCTGATTGGACCCCTTTCAGTTACACTGATACTGACACTGAGTCCAGAAATAAATAATAATAAATTAATATTCATCATGCAATTTGCAAAGGCATCAATTTTAGAGATTCGCCATTTTAATGCTAAATATGCATAATAAATAATAAATATTATTCAACTTCAGTTGACAAACCGGATGAAGCTTTAGGCTTCACCGCTAGACTTCACTGATTCTGAAAAGTCATCATTTAAGCTCATAGGCGTCCATTTGCTCAAGATATTGCACTTTTTATTAACTTCCTATTTTATAGCTGACGACAAAGTTACAACTGGCCAACTTCGACACTGATTTCCGGGTGACCAGACGATGCTGAGACTGAATTGAGATATTCACTGCGAAGCCTGCTGAACAAGGAAGAAGTGTCTGCTAGGAGTCAACACTGCAAAATCCATCATTTGACACCTCAAAAAATTAGGCACCCTTGATTAAATTGCTTTTACGACACCAGACTTAGTCATTTTCTCAAACTACCATCTGACGCTTCAAACGGCTGCTGACGATGAACGGTGAATCCTGCTGACAAGAAACGAAGCTCACTGCGTGCCTGGAGACATTCTGCATCCAACAGATATATACACGACATCTGAAAAGTTCATTAAGGGCCTCAAAAGTAAAAGCGCCCCTGGCTCTTAGTTGCACTGATGTCATTTTGACAAAAGTTGAACTTCCATTCAAGTACCCTACTTCGTCCTCTGATATCTGGAGTTGAGATGACCCGATTCAGGCACTATTTTTTTTAAAGGACAGCCAGAAGGGCCCACAAGAGAAGTCTTTAGAGGTGACGAAGCAAGAAAACTACTTCTAAGACCTCAAAAACTCTAGTGCGTATTTTATTTAAAATTACCGCTCCAGACTTTAGCCATTTTCCAGATGTCCTTACTCTTCAGCATTTCGCCAAAGACCTCGCACGTACGAGCGTTTTCCAAATCCCGAAAGCTGACGGCTAGGCTCGTTGAATAGATAAAATGATTATGCTAAAAAAGTCGTGAAGACTTCGAACGCGAACGACCTCATCTGACAGGTCTAAAGGCTAGGCGCCTCTGGACTGTAGAAATATACTACAAATTTTATGTTGGTTCGCCCGTGAAATTACGTGCTTGGTAGAACCTCCGCCACGATCACCTGAAACGTCGAATCGACAAGCTAGATGATGCATTGCGGAGCTAGGCTAGAGTAGTACTGATGTCAGGAAGACTTCGTCTGCAAATTTTTCCATCTTAAGGGTCCTTTAAACCAGCGCCCCTGAGCTGTAGTTGCACTGGGAACCAATGGAGAAGCTTAGAAACGTGAAAACTCCATTATAAGTTGATCTTCAGACGACGGCTGCCGGAGTTCTGAGACTCGGATGACTGCGTTTGATATCTCGTTGGATAAGCAGACTAGTCGTGAACAGATTGACTGTATCCGCTATCAGAAATACCAGAATTTTCCCTCTCTTTAAGATGGGGGCCCTCAGGCTATAGTTGTGCTTTTGCCTGAAAAAGACAAATTTCTCATATCTGGAACTTTAGGAATTTCAACTTTTGTCACTGATTGTCGGAACTGCAGGTCTCGGAAAGCTTCGTTGGATAGTTCGTCGAATAGCTAGGCAAATTCTGAAGAGTTTGACTGTATGCTTGAACACTTTCAACAAGATCTTGACCTTCAAAAAGTTGGGCGCCCCTGGGCTATAGTTGCGCTTTCTGGCTTTTCTCTGAGAAATCTTCATAATTTAACCACTGAAAACTCTGTCTCGATCACTGGAATGACCGTATGCAACGTGAAATACTATCGTGAGACGCTCCTCTATCGTGAAAAGCTCCATTCTGAGTCTCTGCTTCAGGTTTTGATCAATAAAACTGACTTTGACTGACAAAATATTAACAAAAACTCCATGCTTGATATTGCCCAAAAACTGTATTTTACATCATTTTAGCAAGGTTTAGACTCTTTTATGCAAAATGCCTTGATGAAGCAAAAAAAATTTGGTTTGGGTACAACATTATGTAATGGAATTGATGATAATGATCATATCACATTGCTTTGGTGCATAATTTATGTGTGTGTTTGGTTTCTTTGGTGTGTATATATAAATATTATAGAAGAAAAAATGGAGGGTGAGGGTACTCAACTTATTCAATCTACCATTTATAATGTAACCTTAATATTATTTTTTACACAATTAAATAAATTTTAGGAATTTATTTAGGAATTACAAGTGACAATTTATTTTTGAAATGAAATTAATGGCATTGAGAAGATCCACACGTTAATTAATGAATTTTTTTTGTTATATATAAGTTAGTTAAATAACCACATACTAAAATATATATAATTCAATATCCAATTCCAACATATAAACTAAAACTAGAATATAAAACCCAAGTCTTCAAACTTACAGTTGAAAAAATACTAACATGAACAGCTTATGTAACACCCTGAAACTACCACAATGGTGTCAAAAAATTATCATATAAGCACACAAGCTAATCAATAAATTGAATTGTCAAATCAACCAATAAATGAAAACATATAAGAAGTCATACTTACCAACACACATCACTTAGTAATTAATAATCACATAAATTATAAACATAATCATAACTAAACAAAAATAGATTATCACATATAAATTAAACATAAAAATTAACCTAACTTAAAAGTAATCAACTATCAACATAAAAATTTATTAATCATAAAAATTACCTACCAATAAATTTATTAAAATTTATTAATACTGAACATTACAATTAAAATAAGAACAAAGAATTTGTCTAAAGCTAACTAATAAAAACCATTAAACAAGAATAATAACTAATTTAATTTATTTGAATAAAATATTAATATTGATTCTAAAAATTCTAAAAATTGATAAAGAATGAATCAATTTTCTCTCGAAACAATAAAATATCATTTAAAAATAATTATTATAAAAATAAATAAAAATTAAATATCACCAAATTTATAATACTACTTCATATTATAAAAATTTAAAATTTAAATATATATTTTAATTGATTTGGAAAAGAAAAAAACATTGATACCAAAATTTCTAACTGATATGAATGAATCAACTTTATCATAACATATACCTATAAATCTTAAGAATAATAAACCAATATCATTTAAAAATCTTAAGAATAATAAACCAATATCATTTAAAAATAATAATTAATAATACAATTAAAAAAATCAAATATTACAAAGTTTAATAATTCCAATGTAATGGAAATTTAAAATTTATTGAATGAAAAAGTGAGGAAAAATGAGTTTGCTGCAGAATAAGTTACGGATAGTATGGGAATTGGCTGCCAAGTTATAGTACTTCCTGAAAAAAATTGTAAGACTATGCATCAGCCATCGAATGACTGACAAAATTTGTAAGACTATGCATCAGCCATCGGATGACCATAGCATAGCCAGTGTCGGACCCCAACGGAAAACAAAAAAGGTAAAAGGTCATTGACCGGCCAGAGCTTAGTGTGTGACACTTAAGCCCAGCCGTCATGCCCACTCTCCTTCCTGTGATAATGGTTAGTGGATCTCACGCCATAGTCAAGGGAATTATCCACATTAGTATCGACTTGTTTAGGTCTTGTCACCCTCCAACCAATGCATAAGGGAATCATCCACATTAGTATCGACTTCTTAATCTCTAGGTTGGTCAGCCATCGCTGTCGTTATTTCCATGTCTCAACTGTTCCTCCTAAGCATGACCATCTCCACAACTTTTGAATCGGGCTCCCAAACACCACACACTCTCCCATGTGACTCACTTCTTCCTCCAAGCACTCTAGCTTAGTGCCATGCATCATCTTTTAATGGTCAAATAATACACGCCTCTCTATTAACATTACAATAGTCTTTAAATTATACTTTCATTATATGATTAGTTTTTTATTTTAATAACATTTATTGTAATGTAGCAAAACTATTCTAACCACTAGCAATAGATGTAACAATAAGTGGTTAGTTAACCACCAAAATTGACATTTTTTTACCAGATAGATCACGAAGCTCCACATAGTGCTTATAAGGGGGGCTTTTTTTCATTTTTCATAACTTGCAAACCATAACTTGAAATTTTGATTGTGAATATTCAATAGAAGTTTCTTTTTGTTCCAAGACATTAGCATTGAGAAATTGTGAAAAATGTGTTCTATAAGGGGTGATCCCACAATAGTGGTTTACACTTTTTGGTCAAACTGTACATTGAACTAAATTTTTTTAACTAAATCTTCACTTTCAGACACCTATAGTTGCTAAACCATGAGGAATTTGAAGATAATGCAAACTAGTGATTTGTGACATTTTGTCTATAGATTTTAAATATATATTTTAAAAAAAAATTGGAATCAAATTGCATTTCTTTTTCCATCTCCTTCGAAAACTAGTTTTTAACAGTAAACACCATTTTTAAAGAGTGATGTTTACTTGTTAACACATAGTTTTTTTTATATGAAGGATAAAATTCTAATTTTTTCGAATTTAGATTTGTAACTACGATATTTAGTGCATGCAATTGGTTTCATAGTGTTTTATTGAAATTTTTTTCTTAATTAATTTTTTAAATCAAACCAGTTACAATTTAGACAAAGGTTTACTTGCTAGCACATAACCTTTTTTGGATGTATTGAAATTCAATTTTTTTTTGTTGGATCAAGGATATCAATACTAGTGCATAGATATTTTTTAGATTTTTTTATAATCTGTTATTTTCCCACATGTGCAGAATAGAGAGCTTGATTTTTGGTGAAAAACCTATGTTTAATTAAACTAAAAAAAATACATAATAAAACAAAAATATATTAAAATTATATTTTATGGATAGCTCATTATGAGGACTACTATCATCTAGTTGGGTCTATGAAGTTGATTCCATTTTCATCTTCAACCTAAGGTCGGAAAGGGAAAATTTTGTAGAAAATTGGTAGAGGAGAGGGAAAATTTTGTGAAGTTGATTCCATTGTCGTCATTTTATGGGGGGGCTACATATTTTTTCTTCATTGTATCATCTTTTTTTTTAGAGGAGTTTTTATTTCCATAGGGTTTTTCTCCATTACTCCACTTTATGAGAAACTTGTACATGAGTACCTAACATGGCCTAGTAACCAGGACTCATCATTAGTTCATATATTACTCTCTAAGTTTCACTTAGGGGGAGTGTTGGTGTAAATAATGATTGTATCAAACTAGTTAGCTATTAACCTAACTGGGAGAGTCTTATTCACATTTCTTAAGTCTCCACTTAGGGTCTTCCATAGTTTTATCTCGCCTCATGTGGTTGAGACATGTGCCTTCACTTGTGAGATACCTCTTGCATGGTCACTTGCCACTCACTATAACACTTGGCATGTGAGTTAACAAGAGTTTCATCATTGAATGAGTAGTTAGTCATTGTGTTCGACTTGCCTACCTTCATCGCCTTGCCTATATATGCAAGGTTTCTATGTGCATTCTAATCATCTCTTGATAATATCAAACTAGGCTTATTTATGTGCATGTATTTTGTGGAAGTTTCTTGATTTTTGCTTTATGATCTTGAAAATCATGACAATATCTACTTTCTATTTAAATTGATTACAAATTGTTTAACTTGATAGTATTGTTAAAAAAATTATTTCTATTGTTAATGCATAAATAATGACACAAAAATCCATGAAACCCCATGCAAAAACATGTATAAAATCAATAAATAAAATCTCTACATTAAAAAACTAAACTTTTTTGTAGGTTAAATCTTTGCATACTTTTATATTCATTTTTAAGTTATAATTAATTTTAAAGAAACAAAGGATAAAAATATAGCTTTTGTATAAATCATATTTTTTATTTGCATTGCTAGGAATTTGAAATTCTTTATTTTGTATATTGTTTCAATTGTTTATTTTTTAAGATTTTTTTTTTCTAAAATTAATGTAATCAAGTATATTTTTTATTAGTGTCGTATGGGAAATATGTAAGCATGAATGGAATCATAAATGAAGTAATTAGAGCCTGAAAACACTAAGAACTTACACAATTGAGATTATACAAACCCATACTCAATGAAATTCATTTGTAAAGCATTCAAATGATTTAATCTAAAGAATTGAACTCAAATCAAAGTAAATAAACCACTAGAAAGTGCAAGCCTTCAATCCCATTGTGGATTGATACATATTTGTAATGTGGATTGCTCAAATTGTGCATAATCTTGTTAGATGCATAAAACAACTGAGGGGGGGTGAATCAATTGTACATTAAAACATTCAATCCCTCATTAACTTTCAAACCCTTATCAAACTTTAAACCCTCATTAAGAAAATTATCAAAATGTTAAGCATATGAAACAACAATGAAAACTCATCCAAACACATGAGAACACCATATTTACATGGAAAACCTTAAGCAGGGAAAAACCGCGGTGAGGATTAATTCATATATATATGAATAACAACACCAAATACAATTAGGCTCACTGCCAAGAAGAAATAAGATTAGAAGAAACTACTAAGAGAGATTCACTATCTCAGAGCAACATGAAATTTCACCACTACAACTCTATGCTATCTGCAACCTTTGGCTCATTGCCTCCAACAACTTCAAGCACACTAAAAACGTAGACACCTTCTGCTCACTGCATCTAGAGTCATAGAAATTAAAGCTCACACTCAAATCACCACACTTGATCACATTCACATATTCACACACTACACAAAATCTCCAACAACTCACCTTGCATTTATATCATCCATGACATAAACAATCTTAATTAGGTCAGACTTAATGGAACGTATGCACCTCAAATGTGTAACACCAAAATAGGTCAGAACCAAACACTTCCCACAATGGAAAGAAGTGAAGGAAGACCATGCTAATGGTTAATTAGGACCCAAATCTATATCACCACACCCCTCAACACATCCACAATCCATGAGGTACCTCCACAAATAATGTTAGCACGCTAGGTCGACCAAACCTGAACTAACACTACAAGTGACAACATACATGCCTCCCCAGGTCTGAAAAAAATATGCAAACCACAAAGCAACACTTCACAACATCAACACAACATCCTA
This sequence comes from Sequoia sempervirens, assembly GCA_007258455.2. Classification (NCBI taxonomy): domain Eukaryota; kingdom Viridiplantae; phylum Streptophyta; class Pinopsida; order Cupressales; family Cupressaceae; genus Sequoia; species Sequoia sempervirens. The sequence goes on from VDFB02340436.1 coordinate 13,562, forward strand.
GAATATTCTAGCATGATCAGAATATTCTGCAACTCTACCACAACCACTTGAAATTGAGAACGCCAGATTTTGTGCAACCAGACATACTGCCACATAACACAACTTATGAATCTAGACTTGTGGAACAACGCAACACAAAAAACTTCAAGGGAAAGTAGATACATAAAATATAAGTATGTTCCCAAATCCGTAAGACAAGAAACCTCACTGTAGAGAAATGTTGAGCAATCTCATTTCTCCCAAACAACCTTCTATATAGATAGACATGCTGTCAAACACAACTTCCACTATCACACGATCCATAACCTAAAAATCTAGATATAACACCTCTAAACACCTTTTATCATCATATACAAACCACACAAGCATGTCTTCAACCATGAAGAAATGTGGAGCACAACATTGAACACACATTTGTCACGCTACACACTCTTTTATTCAAATTTTATCAAAAGCACTTGGAAACCAAGTGAACTTACTGCAAATGCAACACTTATTAATCACAACCATATAATAAATCAATGACAACATTGATGACATCACCACAACACCTTATCAAACCACAACACATCCATATAAGCACCAACACTTGACAACACCAACAATCTCCATATTGTTGACATCAATGACCAATTGTTGACATCAATGGCAACGCCAACAACATACTTGCAACAATCTCCCCCTTTGTCATTGATGGAAACACCATCTTTGAAAAACCATCAACAACAAAAGCAACTCTGCATTAAGCAACACTCCCCCTTATTAGGGTACACTTCACTCTCTCCCTTTACCTCTATTCTTCAGACACCATTCTCTTTGCAATCTCTCCCCCTATCTAAGGAGTTCTTCAACCATTACTCTCCCCTTTGTCATCAACTCTTTCCCTGTGTTTTTCAAACTTCATCTCTCTCCCCCTTTGACATCAATGGAAAATGGCAACACCTTTCTCTTTTGACAACACTTGAATAGAATTTTTCTTTTCTACTCTCCCTCTTTGACATCTACATACATCACTTTGACACTACTTGCAACACTAGCAACTACTCTCTCCATAGTTCTTCATATTTCAATTCTCTCTCCCCCTTAGGGGTAGGGGCATAATATATGCTCCACCTAACTGCACCAATCAAAACACTACTACCTACTCCCCCTAAGAGGTAGCCTTCAACATTAGTCCAAGACCAATAATGTGCCTTGAAGTGCTTCTTGGATAGATGCACCAACTTATGCATCTAGTTGAAAGGAGGGGCAATAATCCCTAACTTTAGTTGGAGACACTCAAATGTATCTTTAGGAAGAGCCTTTGTAAAGGTATCTGCAACTTGATCCTTTGTAGGCACATATTCAAACTTCACCTCATTCTCTACAACTTTCTCTCTTATGAAGTGATACCAAATAGAGATATGCTTTGTTGCAAGAGTTTTGCCCTTGGTCTCCTTGTGTTATGCAGTGCAATGCTTGGGTTCGTGACATGGCTTAATCACCTCCTGTGTATCTTAGATCTTGTATAAATATGGTGGTTGTATTGAGCACTAACAAGTTGATCTTTTGGTGCAACGACAACCACCTATACAACAATTGGTATTAGAACTGAGGTCACAGGTTTGAACCCCTCACTTACATTGGGGGGATTGTTGCAAGAGTTTCACCCTTGGTCTCCTTATGCTATGTAGTGCAACACTTGGGTTCATGACATGGATTAACCGCCTCTTGTGGATCTTGGATCTTGTATAAATTTGGCGATTATATCGGGCATTAACAGGTTGATCTTTTGGTGCAACAACAACCACTTGTGCAACATGTTTTATTCTTGAATGCATTACTAGGTCCTTTGAAATATTGATAATACTTGTATTATCACACAAGATAGAAAGAGGTTCATCATATGATACTCTAACATCCTTTAGTGTTTGCTTCATCCATAACACCTGTGTACAACATGATGTTGCTACAATATATTTTTCCTTTGTAGTAGATAATGACACTAAATCCTACTTCTTACTCAACCATGAACCAATCTGCTTCCAAGAAAGAAATCACCTCCACTGGTACTTTTTATATCATCTATACAACTTGTCCAATGTGCATCTATATATGCACTCAAGGAGAAATCAGTATCCCTAGGATACCTTAAACCAAAATCCAAAGTGCCCTTCAAGTATCTAAAATCCTTTTTATTGTTGCAACATGTGATTATCTAGGATCTTCCTGAAATCTTGCCACAAGCCAAACTGCATACATGATATCCAGTCTAGTATTAGTTAGATATAGCAATCCACCAATCATTAATCAATACTTGCTTTGATATGTCTTAGTAGATTCATCATTTTTTCTCAAATTACAACCAATAACCATAGGGGTACATACTAGTTTAGAATCCTCCATTCCAAACTTCTTCTATATTTCCTTGACATACTTTGACTATGAAAGAAAATACCTTTTTTCTAATTGATTGATTTGTAATCCAAAGAAGAAATTCATCTCCCCACATTAACATCTCAAACTCTTTCCACATCTCCTATGAAAACCTCTTCCACATGCCTTCATTTCCTCCAAATATAATATCATCCACATACACTACCACAATCAAGATTTGTTCTCCCTCAACATTAAAGTAAAGGTTGTTATCTACAATACCTTTTTTGAATCCTTGTTGTAACAAGTATTTATCTAACCTTGCATACCAATCTCTAGGAGCCTATTTGAATCCATACAATGCCTTCTTCAACATTCAGGCCATATTGACATCATCTAATAACTAAAAACATTATGGTTGTTTAATGTACACCTCTTCTTTTAGCTCACCATTCAAGAATGCAAACTTTACATCCATCTGATATACCTTGAAGTCTTTATGTGTTGTAAAGGCCAAAAACATTCTAATAGCTTCAATCCTTGCCACTAGAGCAAAAGTATCTTCGAAATCTATTCCTTCCACTTGTGAGTAGCCCTTACACACAAGTCTAGCCTTATCTCTAACAAATTTTCTATCTTTAATCAACTTGTTCCTGAAAACCCGCTTAATTACTATCACATTCTTGTTTGCAGATCTTGGCACCAATTCCCAAGTCTAATTCTTTTCAATTTGTTTCAATTCTTCTTTCATACCCTTAATCCAATTCTCATCTTTGCATGCCTCAGTCACTATTTTAGGTTCCACCTTTGCAATTAAAAAAAAGTTTACTTGTTCCTCTGTCATAGTAGTTTATCTTCTTGTCAACACACCTTTGCTCTTATCTCTAATGATATGATCTTCAAAATGGTTCTTATGCACATACTTAGGAGTCTTAGGGATCTTTTTCAAAGCTTCTTCCTCTTCAACTATCATTTCTTCTTTTCTCTTCATCTTTTTCCTCTTTACTGCAAGGGGATTCATCAGATTCATATCCTTCTATCAAAACATAATTTTGATGTGGTTCTTCATCCACTTTGACACTTGTACTTTCAACAATGTTCTTAAACCTTTTATTACAACACTAGTAAGCTTTGCTTCTTATAGAGTATCCAAGGAAGATTCTTTCATAAAATATTGCATCAAACTTTCCTAAGTTTTCTTCATCTCTTCTGATATAGCATTTACTTTTGAACACTTTGAAATATTTCATAGCAAGAGCTTTTCTATACCATAACTCATAGGGATTCTTTGAATTGTTCACTCTTCCTTGACCTTTGTTAAGAATGTAGACTTTAGTATGAATTACTTCTCTCCAATAAACATCAGATAGACTTGCTTCTTTCATCATAGTTCTTGCTACTACTTGAACTATTATATTATTTCTCACCACAACTCCATTTTGCTGAGGAGTTCTAGGAGCTGAAAAATGCCTCTTTATTCCATGATCTTCACAAAAACTATTAAACTCATTGGAGGTAAAATCACCACCTTTTTCAAACCTTAAGCACTTTATTTTCACATCCATTTCATTCTCAACCATATATTTAAATGCTTTAAACTTATCTAGAGCTTTTGATTTTTCTTTAAGAAATAACACCCAAGTCATTCTAGAATAATCATCAATCAATAACATAAAATACCTATCACCTTGAGAGCTTCTTATTCTGGTAGGTCCATATAGGTTTGTATGCACCAACTCCAAAGGACCTGCGGTAGAATATTCTTTAGTCTTGAACCTCTTCTTTGTTTGCTTTCCAAATTGACATTCATTGTACATTGCATTGATAGGATTTGTAATCCTTGATAGATCTCTCACATCATCAATAGAACGAATCTTTGCTAGGTTGTCAAAATTGATGTGACCCATTCTTCAATGTCATAGCCAACTTTCATTAATTTGAGACATAAATCATTTAGCACGGCTACCTTTAAACCAATAAACTTTACCTTTTGTCCTTGTCCCTACAACAACAAAAGTTCTAAATCTTGCTTTTTTGATTTCACAACCATCATCCTGAAACACCAAATTGTATACTTTGCTACACATCTATCCTACACTAAGAATATATGCTAGAGACCCTTGACCTAAAAAGCATCATTTGTTTTATGCTTTCCATCAAAACTAATTGAACCTTGTCCACAAATCTGAGCAGATGTATCATCACCAAACTTAACAAAACCACCATCATACTTTTGAAGTTTAACAAACTTACTCTTAACATTTGTCATATGATTTGAGCATCCACTATCAATTATCCACCATCATTTGTCATATGTTGCGACCTGTTACTAGAGCACTAAATCCTTCATACATCTTTCAAAATTAGTACAATTAATTCCAACATTTAAAGCCATGAACAAGCATTCATCACTATCATCATCAAGATAGTCTGATTCCTCGTCATCAGATACACCATTATCTTTTTAAAATAATAACTCTTCTTGACAAATTTTCCTTTATGATCCTTAGGTTTTTCATTTGAAACTTTGATTGGACATTTAGAAGCATAATGACCTATCTTTCCACAATTGAGCACTTAAAGGGTAACTTACCTTTGTATTTTCTAGTGCCCTTTTTCAATCTCCTTACAAAATTAGCTTCCACCTTGAATTAAGATCATCTGGATTTAGTTCATCATTCTTCTCTGCTTTGCCAACTTTAAAAGAAATTTCTTTCTTTGTAACATCTTGACCAAACTCTCTTAATTCATAAGAAATTATGGCACCAAACATCTAATAGGACCTAGGAAAACAAAGGTGTCGTAGTTTCTTGTGATGCTTCTACAATGTTGGGTGAAAATTATGTAATCAGCTTTTCGATAGATTACACAACTTGGACTTCAGCCACAACTATGTGAGATGTAAATCTCTCCTCTCGGAAAGGGGAGGCGCCCTTCTTACTGCTAACAGAAGCGATAGTAAAACAAACAAGTAATTACAAAATGTACACAAAACTTACGGAGTGGGGGGTGTGTTACATTCATCCTTCTCTCTTTTTTCAGAGAAGATGTTTACAATGCTTCACCGTTGGAAGTTCACAATTCTTGATAACCTTAAACTAACAACTAGCAGTAATACCAATACCTCTATCTCGTCAAAGCGAAGCGTAGAGATACCAAAAGTAATTAACAATAGACAAAATAAAGTAAAAGGGAAAGCTCACGAAGGCACAAAGTCGTTCCGTAGCTTTATCAATGTTGGATCTGTGCAGAGTATATCGTTTGTTACGTTAGAAGCACAAAGTCTTCTTAGACGTAGCAATTCTTAGAACAACATGAACAATTACAAGCGCAAAGTCTTGTAGATCATCCAACCAAAGTATCAACGAGCATGAACAATTACAAGCACAAAGTCTTGTAGATCATTCAACCGAAATATGCAAGAGCATGAACGATTACAAGCACAAAGTCTTGTAGATCATTCAACCGAATGATAAACAGAAACACAAATGCAAATCTAAATAATAAATGTAACACAAAGTTTACATAAACCACTTAGAGTCCTTCAGATTTCTCAAGCTAATCACCACCAAATAAGATCAACTCACAAAAGTATCGAATCCAACGCAAAGTTTGGTTTGCAATCCTCTTCTTTATTGATCAAATTCCATTCACAAAGCATGAACACAAAGTTTCACAAATTTGCTTCAAAAAGGGCAGCACTTTGTTGCAAAATACTAAAAGATAAATTTACAATGAAAATCCCTCACATTATATAGAAAGAGGGATGAGCAAAAATAGGAAACTGATTGAGGAAATTAAGGAAAGTTAGGTGAGTGATTTTAGGAGATCTCACCTAACTTTGACCAAAGTCAAAGTGTAATTTGTTTTCAAAATATTACATCTTCAAGCTTGGTGTAATTACAATTTACAAAAAGACATTCAAAAATGTCAAGAAATATTTACAAGATGCATAACGGGATGCACCGGAAATGTCTAACACTGGAGAATAAGAGGCTGCTTTATGTTTCTTTGCCTTGGGCGCAGAAGTCTTCAAATTTCCTCCTAGTCTCCTGCATGAACTTCTCATTTGGACCAATGGTGTAATCCACAATGGTGTGAATTCTCGTAATCGATCTCATGGCAGATGAGTGAACCTTCTTGCACCTGTCAAGATGCGTTTTCAGGTTATCCAATGTGAGCCTTGTATCACAAATGATGTTCAGTGAAGCTTCTGAGAAGTCTGAACTGTCAATCAATTTCATGATGGCTTCCTTGAAGATCTGGGATATTTTTGTGGCCAGTAGGAAGATACGATTCTCCTCAAGAAGTTGACCAGGCAACTCTTTGATACCTTTTTCAAGAATAGCGCGATGTCCTTCGACATCTTCCTGTACTTGGTGGAGATCTTTCGTAAGAGATTGAACTACTTGAATTCTGTGTTTCAAGGATTCTCTTACCTCAACGAACTTTTATTTGTCGAATTACCCCAACCTCCACCAATTTACTGAGCTTTACCTGTTTCATCTCCGACCATAACAACAGGCATTTTTCCATGTCTCTGGCTCCTAGGAAAGTACACATTTTTCTTTATCAAGCTCTGTGGTGAGCTTGGCCAACAAGGTAGTTTTCTCGTCTACACCATTATAATCTAAGATCCGTGTTCAATGATCTTCTCAACAAAATCATACAACACTCTGCCTTTGGGCGAACTTCTCAGCTTTCTTAACAGCTGGGTCTTCAATACTTACCACTGTCAGCGGTTGTGCATTACTTGGAGAACCTGCAAGTCTCTTTACAACAGTGGCATAATGCTCTGCCCTCTGTTTGTACATGTTGCGAGCTTGCTCTACTTTATCCAGCCTTCCAGCCAAGATATCCAAAGTGACTTGCGCATCAGCTTTTGCACTTTCATTGGTAACCTTGCCAAGCTGGACTTTTGTCACCATGTAGTCTTCCATATTGACATCACCTTCTTCATGTGGTGGTATGCCAATTTTCGCATACTTGTGGCCAGACTTATCAACATTCAACCTTGAGTATACCTTTGCCTTTTTCTTCCCTTTAGCTTTTGGAAGGACTATCTCTTCGAGGTCGAGCTCCTCCAGAGAAATCATTTGCTTTTTACGCTTCGACACTTGAGATATTAGCCAAGGAGGAAGAAAAGAAGTGTGAGCTTCTGGATTCACCGTCAATTCAGTTGCCATTGCTACTTCTGAAGTTATTGTCACATCTGAAGTTACCATAGGTATCGTGACAATCAGAGAAGTGTCTGTCATCATCGCTCCTGTAGTTGATACATTGAGTTGATCACGCATTGACTCATTCATGAAACGATTGAATTCATTTTCAGAAGTGATATCATACGTTGGCGAAGACAAGCTAGGAATGGACGATGGAGGGCTTGATAGTATATCAACCATATGGATGCTTGTCACTGAGGGAGTATCAAGTTGGGTTGATGTTGCAGGGATAGGGTATATCTCAACTGCTGGAATGCATGTGGTAGGAATAGGTGACGAGGGAATAGGAGGTGGAGGAGCTCTTGAATTTGGAGGGGTACGAGGAACATTGGAAGTCACAGGTGATGATGTTCTGGGAATTTCCTAAACTACATTCTCAGGAGGAGAAGTAGTTCTTTCTTGATCATGCCCGGGTTCCTGTTGATCACCCTCTTGTCTCTCTGATTCTGGTTCACCTTCAAAATCACCTTCAGATCCTTCTTCAGAATCTTCTTCAGACTCTTGCCCTTTCAGAACCTCTTCTGCGTCGGAGTCTGCTTCTGTGAATCTTCATCTTCCATGGTTGATCACTTGAAGTTTCTTCTTCAGCCAGATCTATTCATTCAGTCCTGGGACCTCTTCGTGAAGAAGTGGGAACGGCCGCTGATTTATTTTTGTCGCGGAGTTCCTGTTGTTGGCGAGCTTCTGCTTTAGATTCCTCTCCTTTTGAGTATGTTCTGAAACTTTTCATTTCATAACCGTGTTTATGCAACCATTTTGCAGTGTTGGCTAGGATTGGCCTCAACCTTTCTCTTATGTTGGTAACTTCATTCCTAGACCATTGTATTGTAGGCAACGGTCTTTTAGCAATTTCTTGCTCATCATAGACAGCATTCATGATATCACCTGGATCTGTAAAATCCTCTGGTAGGTCAGCGATATCAAGATCTCTGATTTGTTGAACAATCAACCTGCAATAGTCCATTTTGCGAATGGCTTCTTCATCTTTGCAATTAGCCCAGATGTCCTGAAAACGGTACCTGTGATGATGACCCTTTTGCAATCTTTTTTCTGACATCTCGGTAATCGAAATCAAACCTATACCTATAGGTCTTGATTGTCATGATCTGCATTTCAGCATAAACAGACTTAGCTTTTTGTGCAGTTTGGATAGTATATCGATTAGGTGGTCGTTGGGAACTTGAATCCAGGACTTGTAGTTTAGCCTGTTCTTTGCTTGACATCCAAGCGCATGCATGTTTCCATGAGAACCCACTTATCCGAAGGATAACGTGGTAACATGTAGGGACAACCAGTGTAGCAGCTTACTCTCAAGTAAGTAAACGTTGGGAATTGGAGAAAAATGCATCCAACTTTACTTACCACCTTATAAGCCTCATCGGATACTCTTCTAACTTCTTTCAAGAGGTGATCAAATTGAAAACAACGGCACAAAGCATCTGTGACCCGTCTGAAGTGATGAAAGCTTTCCTTCAGCTCCAATTGATAGAAATATCTGTACACAGGTACCATCATCCGATTCCCTTTTGTAGATAGACCTAGGAATTGTCTCATTACAGCCGCCGCGTACACCAGGTAAGAAGTCATATAGAACTTCAATGTAGAAGGAACATTGATCAACTACTCGTGTATTTCATCACTGATTTGTTTGCCCCAGTCAATATGCACCTTCTGTCTTCTTATGATCCTGATGTATTCATACATCCAATCGTGAAAAGTGGATGATTCTGGCAAGCCTTTCACTCTGCTTAGAAATGTGATCATATCTTTGACGTCATCCTTGAAATCACTTCACAGGAGTCCTTTCAGCCATCTCAAAATAGATGATCTAGGCTTCTTTAACCATTGAGTGTTTATCAAGTGTTTAGCTTTATTACGATCAGCGTCAAAGATCTCTTATGCTTTTAATATAGAAATATCAATGTATTTCTCCATATGAGGGACCTTGAAGACAATGTCAAAGAAATCAGGGTCAAGCCTCAGAATCTCGTGCCCAGAAGAATCGATCACACTCCTACTTTCTCCGATGTAGTGAGACGCCACCTAAAGAACAAACTATGTATTGTGTGCAGCTATAGGAAACATTGCCACCAAATGAAGGTTGTTGTGCACGATTGCTCTCATCGGATCAGGAAGAGGCTTCGTCTCTGTTTGCTTTACGAAATCATCCAACTCCTGATGACCAACCTCTGTGTCTTTTATCTCTTCCACCTTAGAGAGCACTACAGTCGGCGGATAGACACCTTGATATTTGTACTTCATCTTGCCTTTTGCTTTCGAAGAAGAAGGAGGCTTACTGGCAGTCATCAAAAACAACTGGAACTTTGATCACTCTGACTTGAAGATTTTTGAAAGGAGACTGCAATTCGTTGAGCCAAAACAAACATTAATCGTTAGGAAACATGAGAATGCGCGAAACAAGCAACGAGGATGGGAAAGCATGTAGCAGATGACAAGGCACGCAAAACGATGCACAAAAATGAAGGAACAAGGCTCAGGAGTGCACTGGTCGAAAATGAAGCTCATATGGAAAAGATTGTAGAAAATTGGAAAAAGTGTAAGGGCGCCAAAATTCAGCGCCCTTACATTTTAGAAATTTCACTTTTGATGCAAGGGCGCTAAATTTTAGCGCCCTTACATCTCTGAGAGTTAGAATTTATAACATATGTTGCAACATGTCATGGCGCTAAATTTTAGCGCTTCAGCATCTTGGGAAAATTTTGGATAAAACAGATGTAGAGATGTAAGGAAACGACGCTCATGCTTGGCAATGTATTTGTTGTAACATGAAAGCTTTGAAGACAATTTTGTTTGCCTTTGGACAGAGCTGCAATGCGCATCATCATTATTGTGAAAAACGTTCAAGATATTTCACAAAGAAACCCTCTTTGAGATTTCAATGTTCGCACCAAAGCGTATGAAGAGGGCGACAAGGATAACATGGTGTTAGCATGAAAGCGTTGGAATAAAAAGCAAGGAGAATGTATTGAAAATGAAACGCAAGGATTTGCATTGTGTGAGGGTAAGATGAAAACACGCGAGTAGAGAAAGAACGCGAATAGAGAGGATTGAAACACGAATGAAGAGAAAACGCATGTGGAGAAACATGCGAAATGAAGAAAAACGCGAATGAAGGGAAAAGAAACGCGTGGGAGGATGAAAGACGTTGAAGAGAACAAAAGAAAGATAAAAATGCATATGTAAAACCTTAGAACATATACAGAAAAGAAAGAAGAATAAAGAAAAAGCAAAGACAACGACTTACCAAGACAAAATGCGAAGAGTGCTGAAGAGGAATGGCAAAATTCTCAGAAAAAACGTGTTTGCAGTTTGAAAAGCACTTCGCCCAGCAAGAAGAGAGGAAAGAACATAAAACATAAACAATGAAAATGGAGAATTAACAATTTTAAGTGAAAGAGAAAATCAAAAACCTAACTCAAGTCGAGCAATAAATTTAGGCACGAAAAGTGGCACGATTGACGAAAAACGCGAAATTCATGAAGAAACGTGCCAGGGCCATAAAAAGTTTAAGTGGCGAGAAAAAGTGTAATGGCGCTAAAATTTAGTGCTATTACATTTTTTAGAAAACTCACTTCATGCAGGGGCACTAAATTTTAGCGCCCTTGCATTTTTTGTACTTAGCCAAATTTTGGCTTCAGGGCAGGAGCGCACTTTTTCAGTGCCACTGCTTTTTTCGCAATTCGCTAAGTACGAACAGTGAGACTTCGTGAAGGAGCTCGTTTCGAAGGTCTTCGCGAGGTGAACATGAGGGGATGCTCAAATTGACTATTCGAGGCTTTGGAACACATTTCGAGGTGGCTTGAAAATCACTTCGTTATGCGTACTTGAAATTCATGAATCCTAGGAAACAGACAAGTTTCATAGGGGGGTTATCCATGGAACGAGCACTGCTAGATTCCGTGATAACATACAACCCAATGGAATACCTTTGCAACACAATGCGATGCCTTTGTCAAATGCATCAGAGCTTTCCAATTGCACTAAGTTTTGGAAAATTGGGTAACGCCTTTGCATAAAGGTAACACCTTTGGCTAGTTATGTCTGACACCTTTGGAAAAAAGGTAATGCAAATGCTTTAGCTTGACAATGCAACACCTTTGTGAAATCATGACACCTTTGCAAAAAGGTGATGCCTTTGACTAGCAATAGAGAAATGCCTTTGCAAATAAGGCTCACTTTTGCTTTTTAGGCACTTTGACTTAGATTTTGTAAATTTTAAAAAAATTGATATCGTTAGCATTATACTTGCAGGATGTCTTAGACCCTCTCTTTTTCCGAGAGAGGAGGCCACCAATTCTAGAGCGAATTACTAGCTTTTCTACCATGGAGGTCAAGTTCCTTCATGTAGTTGCTTTATATTATGTTGTGTACATGCTTGAGATTCAGGCGCATCTCGCATTAATGACAACGATGGTCGAGAGATGGCACTCGAAGACTTCCTCTTTCCACTTTTCGACAGTGAGGCCACCATCACACTTGAGGATGTGTTACGCATTCTTAGGGTTACTATCCATAGGGAGCACATGGTACATGATGTGTACTAAGGTTTTGAGGCTCTAGATTGTGTATTGATGGATAATGAGATCGAGCTTGAGGAGGGACAAGTGGATCTTAGGGAGTATGTTGGCGTTGCTAGTGATGTTACCATTGTGATTGTTGGACTCATTTGCAGACCACTCATATCAGACAAATGTTCAAAGAGATTTAGTCCTAGATGGGGCAAGGTCCTAGAGAGGATCCTAGAGGATGAAGTT